>JBAMBL010002666.1:0-22551 GCA_037043405.1 Drosophila subquinaria
TTGATACCACAAGGTCGTGGGTCGTCGTGGGTCGTGATATGTGCTAAGGTCTTGGGTCTCAACTTGATCCGTGCAGCAGCTGCATGCATGGAAATTGCATTAGATCCTGAAATGTTGTCTAATGAATGAAACAACAAGCGTCATCAGATGGAACAACTGTTGCTTTAAGCCCGGCTAATGAGCTGAAGAATTCAATTATCATATTCAATTGACAACATGGCCACAAAATCACGAGCACAGAAGCGACTTAACACTGTACTACATGAAATGCAAGCTGAATTTCATTTGGTTTGAATTTAAGTCATATTTAAGTGCCGCTAAAAAATTTGTGATTCAGTTTTTTAATCATAGTTGTAACTTTAGTTTTAATTCGTTTCAATTGATAGTTATCAAAAAATATTTCGGAAATATATTAGTGTTCAATCAACTGATTGATAACAAAAATATTACGGAAATATTTTTTAAATACACAGAAATAAATATATTTAGAATATATTTAGAATTAATCTTGGAGTTGATTGAAAGCTAATATATTTCCGAAATATTTTTTCGAAATATTTTTTACACAGAAATCAAATATTTTCATACAGAGCAGATTTTAAGCGACTGCTGAGCCTCAGACATATGTCAAATAATTGTTTTAACACAGCAATATATTAACTTTTTTTTATTTTGCTAAATAATAAACAGTTTCTTAGATTTGTATTTGTTATCTTATTTAATTTATAAAGCGTATTTTTAAAGAACAAGTTGTAAACGAAGTTTTGTGATCCACTGTAATAAAATGTTTTTAAAAATGAAAAAAAAAAAATTTAAATTTTATATTTCGTCAACACAATTATTTGTCATACTTTATATACATATGTATTTTTATTTAAGTTGGAAGCATATTATCGTAATTATATTGCCCATCGATTACCGATTGATTCCAAACCGACACCTATTGAACATTTTTCTATGTAAATGCTCAAGAGAAACTTAATGGATTGCTTCACTCTGCACTCTTCCCCTCTCTTTCTCCCTCTCTCCCCTCTCCATGAATAACGCCGTAAGCTCTGCAAAATAAATGAGAAACAAACACGAAAAATATTCGACTGGCCAACTTTGACATAAATTCGCATCAGGTTGACGAAGGTCGCACCACTTGGCCAAGGTAAACGAACCCAAAACGAGCCAAAAGTGAGAAATCATCTCTCCCTCTCTCTCTCTCATCCGCTTCTGCTTTTCAGTTGCCACAAAATGTGGCATAATATGCTTTTGCTTTTGCTTGTGCTTCTGCTTGGCTCCGCCTGATGAATCGCCAGCTAATATATCACACAGATTGTGCGTCCATTGCGACTGAAAAATTCCATAGAAAGGCGTTAAGAATGAGGCTGCTGCCACGCCCCCACTCATTGCCTCCCCTTGCTAACTCCTTGCAACTTGTCATGCATCAAATACGCAGCACTTGAAGATTGTTTGTAAATAAAGCTAAGAGAAGCGACTTTTCTTGATGTTTCCACTTTTCAGATTCTTGTTGATGTTGCATTATGCACAATGTGCAGCCAAGTGGGCGTGGCAGCTCACATGCCACTCAGCAAGTGACTCCCGTTTGTGCACATACAAATTAAAATTTCAAACACAAGTTGCCACATGTGGCAGCTGCTCGATACTGTAGCCAGATCTTAGAGTATAAATAAAAGTATAAGTAAAAGTTCATTGAAAGATGCAGCTTCTAATTAATTATGAAAACACACAGAAAAATACTCAAGAATCCCTTTAAAAAATAGTTAAGCAAAAGAAATGAAAAGCATTGCATAAAAACTGGTAAACTTGAAACATTTTCGGCTCAAAAGCGACTTTGAGTGTGAAGCTCAAAGCAAATTGCTTCAGTCAATTTAATTAAATTTGTTTGTTGGCCTCCAACGAAGCGATTCTCGATACGAGTGGCAACAACGCCAACGCTTGAGGCAGCTGCCAACTAACAATTCAACTTCCCCACCTCCACCCTCCTCCCTGTGTATTCCCTATTCCAATGGCAATTTCAAATCCCTATTTCAAATCCAATGTAAGCCAAAAGCGGCTAAAATGCCACGCGCATCGATACAAAAGGATGCGTTTATCACAATTCTATTAACAGCAGCAGCTCAGTCAGCTAAAGATAGAGAGGCAAAGAGGCAGAGAGGGAGAGAGAGGGACTGAGTAGAGGGAGTTGAAGAGAAGAAGCTAGCAAGAAGTGTATGCCCTGGTATGTGTGTGTGTGAGTGTGTGTGCGGCAGCTCGCGGCCTTATTTCTCAACCGCTTTTCATGTTTACCGTGGAAATTTGCCAGCAGCAACAACAACAAGAACAATCGACTTGTGCTGTCATCATGCGTACAAATAGAGAGAAAGCTAGAGACAAGCAATAATTGCTGAATGCCGAAGTCAAAATACCCTAACAGACAACTAAAGTGCAACTCAATAGCAAATGTTCAAAAAGTATTGCATACTTTCAGGATAAGTCAGAAATAGAGTGAGCAACTATTTTCTCAGGCGCGCAAAAGTATGCAATGCTTTTTAATAATTGATAGTAATATTTAGGAATTTGGATTAAAAAATAGTATATCAGATATATGATAAAATATTTTTATAAAATATACGTATTTTCTTAAACTCTTATTTACACATTTTAAAAATACTGTTTGAATTAGAAATTTCTCTGTCAAGTGTGTAGCTAAACAGAACTTAGGACAGTGATAAATATAGATGTACAACAGAGATAGACAGATAGCAAGAGAGAAAGAAATAGCGACTGGGTAGAAGAGAAATGGACAAGCTGATGGGAAAGCTTCTTCAAGTGTAATTAAATTTCTTGTAAGCAATGAAACATCTTAAGTCGTTGGATACTTAAGTCGCTTCATGCATTCGAATAAAATTAAAAGCAAACGCATTCGAAATCAAATAACATTTCTTAATAATTCTGTTTAAATGTGTCAAACATTCAACAGAGCTGTAAAACTTTCTATTGCTTTTGATGTTGCGTTTGTAAATGCTTATTTGACATTTAAATGTATTTAAACAATTCAATTTGCAGCATTTATTTGGTTAAAACAATTTTAGTGGGCGTCAGATTTCTAAATTAAAATACCTTAAATAATTTGTTATTTAATAAGCTAGGAGCAGCAACAGCAATGACAACTAGGAGAATTGCAACAGCAACAATAATGTGATAACATAATCCTAAAAGCGAGCCTCAATTAAAACGCGTTCAACAAGTTGTCCATGGGCAAAGCGGGAAAAACTGAACTGAATTTTGCAACTAATCCAGGCCTAAGCCTAATTACATTTTGTGCGCTCATCTTTATCCTTTTGGGGGCATGTCCTGCTCTCTGATAAAATCGTCCATATAAATATTAAGCCAGTCTGACAAGAGGGACAGAGAGGGGAGAGAGGAGCGGGGGTTGCTTACATAAATAATTGCCATGTGGCATGCCATTTGTTTATTTAAATGACAAATAAAATGCAGCAATCATTTTTATAAACATTTTGTTGCTGTTCTCGTTATTGTTATCCTTGTTTGGTTGCCTTTGGCAAATACGCGGCGTATGCGCAATTTATTTACAGGCATTTTTGTGTTTGCCAGCTGTTGGTTTTTATGGCTGGTTAGAATTGGCAGCAGTTGCTTAAACATTTATGCAACGCATGGACATTGCTTACACAAACCAAACAACCACCTCCACATTTGCCAATCAGGGTTAGGGAGACAGGTGAAAGCAGGTGAACAGAGATGAGGAGCGTGTAGGGAAGGGGACTCATGTTTAATGATGAACAAATGTTTGAACTGCTGGTGGTAAATTTGTATTCCAAAATCAAAAAAAGAGTACAATTGAAACAAATATTCGAGGGTTGAATATTTATTTTTATAATCAATTCAAAATTACATCAATTTCTAATATGAATTATTAGGCAAATCTTAACGGCAGCTTTCAAATATTAAAAAATTGTTATATTTCAATTGAATAAAAGTCTATAAATACAATTCAAATTAATATAATTATTGCATAAATAATGCCTATACAATTTAGTATTTATAAATAAAATTTTCATAACTTGAATAATTGATGAATAAATAAAATTCTTTCTTTCTATAATCGATCAATCCAAAATTACATCAGTTTCTAATATGGATTATTAGGCAAATTTTAAAGGCAGCTTTCAAATATTAAAAAATTGTTTTTTTTTTAATTGAAAAAAAATCTATAAAATGATATATTTATTGAATAAAAAATGCCAATAATATTTAGTAACATTTTCATAACTTGAATAATTGATGAATTAATAAAATTGAACGATGTTATTGTTGTTAAATTTAATTATTAAAATAAAATTATTTATTTTATAAAAAGTATCAGTTTTATTTGATAGTTATGAATAAATAATACTGGTTGAAGTTAAATAAATAAATTCAATGAAATAAAAATAAAATATTACTAGAGCTTACACTTGTTGTTGTTACTCACTGTTCTTAAATTGACGTTTAAAAATCTAAGTTTTCTATTAACTCTTCAGAGCAAGACTCTTAAGAGAGTAAGACCCTCTTGAGTTGACTTGAATTGAGAGTTGGCCCACTTCTGCTGGCAATTTCTGCTGGGCAGCCGCAAATGGCCATGTTTATTAGCCATAATGATGCTGCGGCCCCGTCAACAACAAAAGGCAACAACAAAAGGCAACAACAATAAGGCGAACAAGTAAAATATGTTGTGTTCTCTTTGCTCTCTCGGCTGTTGCTTCGTCTTGTCGCTGCTGCTGCCACCAAATGTGGCAGGCAACTTTGAATAAACTACAAGTTTTGTGTGTGCCACACGGGGCAAATAGCAAGAAAAAGAAAAGGGAATCAAGGAGCAGACAGAGCAAAAGGTATTGCATCCTGGTTTCAGTTCTCCTGGCTCTGGCTGTCTCTCTCTCTCACTCTTCTCTCTTCTCACTCTGATGTCGCGTCGACAATTTTACTTGGCTATTTATAACTGTCGCGCTGTTGTTGTTGTTGTTGCTTTCTGTCCTCTCCGTTAACATCTCCATTGCATGCAGCACGTTAACAGCTGGCCAAGGCAACCTGCAATCCACTCCCCTCTCTTTCTCTCCTCTGGCCGTCCTTGTCTGGCCACCAATCACTCGAGTCGCTCACAAATTGCGGTAATTTCTTGTTGTCGCCATCAGGCAAGAGTCGACAATGTTGGCCAGCCGCTGAATTATAACCAAAGTGGCTAATTTGTCACACTGCCAGACAGACAAATAAAGAGAGACAGGAAGAGAGCAAAGTCAGACAATGACAGTCTCTCTCTCTCCCTCTCTCTCTCTGTCCCTGTCTCTGTAATTCGATCATCCATTCAATTGCTTATGATGACATTGCTTAGCTGAACTCTGCTGGCAAAACATTCCGCTTAGCCAAGATGATTTCCTTGATATACGAATGTATATTCTCGATATCCTTGGCCAACTATTTGTGCCTTGCGGCAACAAAGGACACAAGCTAGCAACGTTCAACGTCCATTTGGCTCTTTATTGCTGTTTTATGAACCAAATACACAACTTTCCAGCAATATGCAAAATTATGTGCACAACGTACAATGGACAATTGTGAGGCAACCAAACTGGGCTCTGTCTGCAGATGATGATGATGATGATGGTCTAAGGATATTCAGCTTCAAGCTGAATTATTCGCATAGCACGCAAGGAAAATCTATTGAAAAGTCGTTGAGGAAGAGAGAGGAAAAGTAGAAAGGGAAGACTATAAAGTTGTTGCTCATCTCTGTCTAGGATTCTCCATGCTCCTCCCTTTTCTCTCTCTGTATCTCTGTCGCTGTCTCAATGTAAATGCCGCCCCGGCAATTGGATTTGCGTATTCGGATAAACATTTCAATTGGCCGCATGCTTCATTACCCTCAACTCGGCATAGAATTACTTGCCCCCTACCCCTCCCTCAACCCCCTCCTACTTTTAGCCAACTTTTTCAATCTGGCAACTGGCATTGGAATATCGCAAAAATGGCTAAAAACGAATCGCAACGCAAAACTGTTGCAAATTAATTTCGAAACAAATTTACAAAAATGCAACATGCAATTGTTATAGTACTTCTCTTTTTCTCCTTTTCTCTCCCTTTCTCTCTCTTACACTATCTGTATTTTTCTGTACTTTTTTTTGGTGCTGCTTTTGGTAGGTAATGCAATTTGGAGTTCAGATCCAACATCAGTTACTAAATTATGCAAATTAAAATATGTACACATAATTACATATGTAAATCGCATTAATTTAACAACTCTACAACGAAGTCGATATCAATTTGTGGTTAACATATCACTGAATTACTTTTTTCAGCTATTTAAATTATTGTTTAATTCCTTACATAAAAAACTAACAATTAAAACGTTGTGAATACTCTACAAAAAATTAGACATTACTTAAAAACTTATGTTTATTCAAGTACAATATAAATCGTCTTCTCCTTTATCTCTGTGAGTTTATTTAATTTATCTTAAAATAAACTCACTTACAGCGTATCTGTTAGTCTGCTAGTGTCAAACTGAATTTTTCATTGTTGCTAGGCAAACGCGAAATGACCACAAAATGATTTTTATGGCCAAGTTAATTGAGGTCCACAGCGCGGTTTTCATTTGATTAAGTTCAACAATTACAAACGGCGCGAACAATGCGCAAATATTTACAAGTTTACATTAAAATGGCAACTCGTTTTAATATTCCGCTTTAAATAGAGAGAACTGTATATATTTAAATAATAGAGGGTGGTTAAAAAATTGTAAAGACAGAAATAGATATAGAAAAAAAAAAGAGAGAGAAATAAAGCAAGCCAAGGGAATTAAAAGAAATGGGAACTGAAAATCGAATACACTTGGGAAAGTTGACAGCTCTCCTGTAAGTATTGATTATTCAGGGGTGCCACAGAAATCGCTTTCGCTTGAATTTGACGTAAATTTGTATGAAATGTATGTCAAATTCAATTGATTATAAAAATTGATAGTTAATATTCAATTTTTTATATTTTTAAGTTTTTAATTTATCTCTGAAAAAATTTTTTTTTTATAAAAATTGATTTTGTACTAAATTTTCTACTAAATACAGTTGAACTTTCATAACTTCTATAACTCGAATTTCTCTCTAATTCGAGCTAAATGAGTGGCAGTAAAATTAAAAAACAACTTTATTAGTCAAATATCTCCATAACTCTAATCTTTTCTTTCGATAATGGTGATTCGAGTTAGACAAGTTTGACTGCATTAACCAATCAAGTTAAATAAGCAAAAGCTTGTCTTCTATATATGAATTATATCATTCAAAAAATTACATTCCAGCTCCGAAACCTTTTTAAAAATGGCAACTACTTTGCAGTCCTATTCTCTGACTAGTTTTTGTACTTTCATTTACAACTTCTGACATACATTTTCTTTTCAATTCAAGGCTTTGCGATCTAATGTACTTGTGGCAGTTCCACAGAAAGTGCGACGAGTTGGCAGTCCAACTGTCTGTCGACTTGATTAATAGTGCGTGTTTTTTGTTTTACTTCTCACAAATATAGTTTTACATAGTTCACTTTTATTTTTACCCTCTCTCTCTCTCTCTCTCTCTCTTTATCTCCTTTTCTCTCTCTCTCACTCACTGTCCTTATTTGGCTCTGATATATTAGTTACAGTTGCTACAGCCGCTCAACTATTTTCCTTGTCCGTTTTTTATGCTTCTTTTTGTGTTATTTATACGCGAAATGCAACGCAACTGAAATCATGCAAAAGAGCAACAACAAAATCGACAACAACAACAATGAATTTTGGCCGCATGCTGCGGTGAGCCGCACACATCAACAGCCAGGCCCATGGGCCATGGCCCAAACCAACAAACAGTGCAACAACAACAATAAAAAATGGTTGACCAGGCGAAAGTTATTTACTGCAAATCGGCGAAGTGAAGCGCGGATCGCAGCTGACGACAGTTAAAGAGTGAAGAGAGAGAGCGAGAGAGAAAGAGAGAGACAGAAATTGGCAACATTTGCCCCAGTTGCCCTGTTTGACTTTAAATATGCTCCAATGTGCAAAATGTTCAATTAAAATTGCGAAATTAATTTAAAAACTAACTGCAACAGCCAGGTAAACTTTTCAGTCAACCCGCTCTACCTCTCTACTCTCTCTTGCTCTCCCTGCTGCTGTCCTTCCTCCTTTCCTCTTTCCCTCCACTTGAGTCGTATTGAGGCCACGGTGCAAATTAAAAGGCACCTCTTCCAGCCTTGCAGCTCTATTGGGGAATTTCGAATCGAATTTCGCTTTTCGATATCAGAAACTTCACTTTTGAACCACCCGCTTGACTGCCAGGCACCGCAATTGTCCGAACTTTTTTCCATCACATGCTTTAAATTATAACTGAAACAATAGTTAAAAAAACAAAAATTGTGAAATTCGAAACTAAACGAAATAAAAGTTAAACAACAATTGGCAACGAGTTTGGTTAACTGGCGAATAAAATCTATTTCACAGCAATTTCTGATAAGTTGGAATTTAGTTTATTCAATCTACAGTCTTATTTAACCACAACAAATGCCAAAAACAGGCTAAACTAAAAATAACGATTAAAATTGCGCTAAAATAATAAAAGAAACATAGAGCAGGGACTGCAAATAATAGTTATGATCTTAACAAAATAAAAAATAGTAAGAGTTATTGGCTGATTTTTATAAAAAAATAAAAAATATAATAACATATGTCCCTTTTTCCCACTCTTCTAGGAGGCTTTTTTGTGCTTCAATTTTTTTATACTCATAACTTTTATTTGCAGTCCCTGGTAACGAGGCAAAATAGCGAGTACACAAAAGCCTTGGAGTGAGAAACTATCAAGTAATTCTTTATGAATATTATTAAAAGTAACGAATCAACGAGTAGATAAACTTCACTATAGAAAATAATGACGAGAACGAGAGCGTAGAAAAGAATTCCTTACAACGAGTCGAAGCTTATGAGAGCAAATGTAACGAGAACAAATTAAAACACCCTGTGGCTAAACACAATAAATGCAAGCATAACGAGAAGAGGCAGAGTAACGAGTGCCCAGAAAACAAAACGAATTATTAAAGGCTATCGCACCTAAAAGTAGCGAGAATTCAATTAACGAGAAGAGCAAAGAGTATAAATTAGAGCAAGTTAAAGTAACGAGTGCCAATTTTTTAGCGAGTGGAAAACGCAGTCTGGTGACTTTTTATCAGGGACGTAACGACTATAATTTTTAAAATATAAATTATTAAATAAAAGTTATTTGTTGATTTTTATCAAAAAAATTAAATGAAAACTCTTATTTTTCGATCTAAATAAAAAAAAATTATAATATAATAATTAAATTTCAATTTTTACTTAAAAATAATAATTTAACTCCTATTTTCAATTTTTATTTTGGCAATTATTTTTCAATTTTTATTACAAAAGATGAAAATAAGAATTATTCTTCAATTTCAATTATAAAAGTTGAAAAATAGAAATTGAAAAATAATTTTTATTTTCAATTATCATAATTAAAATTTAAAAATTAGTTTTATTTTTAATTTGTATAATAAAAATTGAAAAATTACTTTTATTCGACAATTTTTAAATAAGAATTGAAAATAAAAGTTTATCCAGTTTCTCATAACTCTTATTTGCAGTCCCTGCTTTTTATTAAACTGTTATCTTCATTTTTTCAAACTAGCTCCAAAACAAATCTCAGTGAATGAAAAACCCAATGCACGTACTCATAGATATGCAATAGATTCTTTAACAACAACAATCGGAATTGGTTTGTTTGTAGTTTGTATTGTGATCAGTTGATACCCTCAAATTGGACAATTGGCCAGACAATTGTGTTCGCTGGAAGTAAACGGACTGGACACTGGATGAACTCGTGGCTCATGTGCTTATCTGACCCCACATTAACTGCTTCAATTGCCGGAATGATTCAATGGAGGGTAAAAGTCTTTTAACCTCTTTGCGAGTCCATTAGCTGGTGCTTATGTCCTGAATCGAGTGAATCAACCGAATCGACTCAATCGTCTAAATCGAGTGTCCTCCATCGTGGCTCAATTGCAATCCTTTGACTTCTTCTTCAACTTGCTGGCATTGTGTTAAACGTTTTCTTTTCAGGCTTATGTTCGCTTATAAAAGTATATTTGCACTCGGAAAAAAATCAAGATTTCTGTACTGAATCAGGGAATATTCGGGTACAAACGAACTTACAGTTGATTGAGTTTGGAATTTCCAAGACTGAGAAACAAAATCATGAAATTGGTTTGCTTTTTGCAATCCCGAAAACTTACAAATAAGTTTTGGAATTAATTTAAGTCTGTATAAGATGGGTATAACAAAACATTCTCATATTTAAGTTTGTCTATATCTTGAAATATACTTGTTAAATTACCTAAAAATCACGCCAATTAACAAAAATTAAATACCATTTAACTAGTGTCTATGGCTGGTAAAACTAAGTATTAATCTAATTCAAAAGATGCTAGCTTTATTTGCCGCAAGAATCAGTTGGGAATTATAATGCGCAATAATGAAAAATGAAACTTATACAAATTAACTTAACTTAAATTCTTTTCAGCGTACAATTAAAATGTATATTAATTAAATTTATTACTTTTTTATTTTAGTTCTAGTTTAAATAATTAAAATTAATTGTCAAAATTTATTTAATTTTTGCCGGCTGCTTTTAGTCGTGCTACAATAATAAATAAATGAAATAAATGTAAAAAAAAGGATGCCATATTTTCTCTGAGTGTAGTATAGTAGAATATTCGATTCGTAGTATGCAATTATAAAGCATACCTTTGAAACGTATCTTTCTCTCGCTTATCTTTGCCACACTCAACTCAACTGGCAACTGGCAACTTGTGCTACGTGCTGGTTTCAGCTGCAAAGTAGGCAACAATAAATTATTTCATTGCTGACCACAAACAGAGCTGAATGTTGTTCTTGTTCTTGTTCTCGTTCTCGTTCTCGTTGCTGCCGCTCTCACGTCTGCCATTAAACTCGGCGTAAAAATAGCTTGAAATATGTAATTTTCCGGTTCAATTACAACGCCACATCAGCAGAGGTTTCACTGTGTGCCAGTGTCAGGAATCCGCATCCACAACCATATCCGCACATCCGCCGCATCCACAACATCCGCAACATCCGCATTCAAGATCCATGTTCGCTGATAGCAACTGGACACCGCGATGTGCGCTTCTGCGATATGCGGCTCGGATAGCACTCAGTAATTTGTAGTAAATCTCTAGAGCACGTGGAAGCCACTGACTACGCAGGTGGAGGAGGGGTAAACACCAGAGCCACAGGGCAAGGAGCGAAGGGGGGATTGAGTCAAGGGGGGAGGAGTCAAGAGGCAACTCGGGGCACTTTGAATGTCCCGCTGCGGCCTGAAACATGCGCCGACTGCGTGCCGCATTTTAATAAGTCCAAATAGCAAAACATTTCAAGTTGAAACATTTAAGTTTGATTCAGAACAACATTTAAATTTGACAAAACATTTAACAGTATTTTAATGCTTTAATTGAGAATCTCAAGTCAACATCACAAAGTTATAAACTGAGACAACTACAGGGATTATTATGGGAAAGCACATGGATGTTTTTTTAAGGCATGTTAACCGAATAATTAACCAACCCTTAAAATTCTATATTGAGAGTGATAATTTTTATTTATTTTTATTTATTTAATGTCAACTAACTTCAGTTGACCAAATGAATTTATAAAAATTAAATTAAAATTAAGTAATGCTAATAAAGTTTTAATAAGAATTATAAACAACTTTAAATTTAACTGTAAGAATAATAAAATTAATAAATTAATAAAAATTAATTATTAAAATTTTGGAGATACATATTATTAATATGAGAAATCAGTGTGAGTTGCTGATATAAATCCAATAAGTGAATCGAAATGAAGCGAATTTTCGATATACATTCGATCTTCCATAAGTCAAACTTCTGTAACTCGAATTTTTTCTAGGTGGAATTTAAAAAGACTTTAACAAGAATTCCATAATTAAATTCTCCATAGTTCGAACTTTTTCTTTAGATAATGGTGATTCAAGTTATGGAAGTTCGACTGTAAATCCAAAGGATATCGATATATCGAGTATAAGCATAATTCTTACAAGCGAAAGTTTTGACTTATAAAGCTGCTAGGTCACAGATTTATAAATTTTCATAATTCATTTCTCATTTAAATCTAATTAGCTCCGTTCAAAAAATTTTTTGCGATTAATATTCTAAAAATTATCTAGATAAACTTCTTTTAAATCGCTTGCGCTTCGCGATTTCGATTTTGCGATATATATTTTAATATTTAAATTACATTTTTATAAAATTTGATTATCTAAATATAATATGAGTTAAAATCACTTAGGGCTGTTTTTTTTTAAAGTAGTATGTACATATGTATACAGTCTATTTCACATAAAGTAAGAAATTTTACATTAATTTTACGTTAAATCCAAAATTTAATTTAAATTTAAATTTAAAATAGTTATCAAATACCTTATTTAGACATTGAAAAAATTGGCCTTAATAGCTTAAATTAACTGCTTAAATGTTTGTCAAACCCAAAAAAATCCATGACAAAGATCTGCTCAGTATTTGAATTGCGAGAAAACTCAACAGTGTTAAAAACAATAAACAAATGTTAATGTTGACACAAGAATCGCATAAGGAACCTCAGCTTCGAGCTGTTTATACTGCGATAGGAGAGCAAGGACATTTCATTTGGTTAAAGGAAACTAAGAGTTGATTTGCATACGGCTTAAGATCAACAACAGCCTATGGGCAGCAGACTTGAAAAAGAAACGGATTACAAGTCAGAGAAGAAAGCAAAATACTCAGAGTGGGAAAAGGAAAAATAAACGAAATCGATGCAGTTTGTTGGACGCAAAAAAAAAGGACAGACAAAAAAAAAAGAGGAGGACGAAAAGGAGTTGAGTGCTAAGCAACTTGACTGCAAAAATGCCAGCAAGTAAATTTTAAGCATCGCACGTGGCCATAAAAACCATGCGAAGCCAAAGAGCAGCAAGAGAGAGAGAGAGAGAGGAGAGAGAGAAGGAGAATAGAAAAGAAAGCTACGTGTGGGGGAACTGCATTTTAGCGCCATATTTTATACACACTTAAAGTCACACACAGCGCAAAACGACGGAAAATAAACGGGATGCAAGAAACGGGCGAGGAAAGTGGCAGAAAAGGGGAGGGAAAAGGCTTGGGGAAATGGTGAAAACGCTGCAGTCGCCGCAGTGTCAAAGCAAGAAAGGCAAAACGGCAATGCGGGCAAAGATAAACGCGATAAACAGAGACAGATAGACCAGGAATGAGAGAGAGAGAGAGAGAAATACAGAAAAAAACAAAAGGTCAAAAAGTTTTTATACAAAAAAAAATATAGAGAAAAAGTGTGAAAAACTGAGTGAAAATGGGTTAAGCAAATGCCAAGAGCACAACAAAAGAGGCCGCAAATAAAATGCAGGCTAAAGCCACGCCCACATTGCACTAACGTGTCCAGTTATCGGCCAAAATGCTGCGTATAATGAATATTAATAAATGCGCCACTGAATTGAATTAATTAATGACACGCCGCATTTTCAATTAGCAACAAGAAGACGCAACAAGCGGCAGACAACGAACAAGACATTTAACAAGGCCAAAACAGCAAAGGGGCGGTAAGCAAGGGGGCGGGACATGCCTAATTAAAATTTAATTAATTAACAATGCGTTAAGGGCGCCAATGGCCAATGGAAAAGTGTCGAAAATCGGCAAATGGCCGCCATCTGGACCGCTAAGAGATTTTCCATTTTGCAGCAACAAAAATCAAGTTGGATTTTCATTTATGTGGCACGTGCCACATGCCACAACACATGGCCAAAACTTCTATTGATTTCATTTTCATCCACTTGTATTTGTTGCTATTATTATTATATTATTGTTGTTGTAATTGTTGCTCCAATGTGCCACATCATTTTCGGCTCATTAATCATTGGACCATTTTCATTAGACACGGCCAAGTTTCTTGGCCATAATTACAGTTAGGCTGTTTGGCCTGTTTCTCCCGCTGCTATTCAAAGTTGAAAGCCAAATGGAAATATTTTATAGATTTTGTAGCCACAACAAAAGGCCATAAATTGTTGTTTAGGCCACAATTTGTATTGCTTTCATTATGAAATTAACAAAATTCAAATTTCATTTAAATCATTGAATTGAATATAATGTAAAATCAATTAAAAAATAAAGTTTGAGATATGCCTCAACACTTTTAAATATTTTAAATTTTTCCTTATATATATTTTTTCAAAGCTTGCAAATTTTTTATAATTTTATTTCAATGCAATGAATAATTACGATTCGTTTTCTTGGAAGAATGTTACACAAACATTCATGACCATTTATGGTGTCATACCATAAAGAACAGATATCAGATATAATATGCAAAGATTACAAAGTCTTATGGTGCATTTACACTAGTTGAAGCAGCGTCAATTCTATCCATATCAACAATTGTTATCCAATGTCAACGCATTTCTTGTGCTTACATTAGTTGATTGAGTTGACAAAAAAAACCGGGCTGCCAACTAATTTTCGAGTTGAGCAACGCGCAAGATGCCAACGCGTTGATAATGAAGTTGAGAGTAGTTTAAACTAGTTGATATCCACATTCGATGATGTTTACGTTGCTAATGCATTTTTTGTTTTGTGTTGTTAGTCGATATTGTGTTTTATTGTTAATTGCGCAAAGTAAAAGTGGTAAGTACTCATGCTATGTATCTTAAAACTAATTCATACACAGAAAAAAAAATCCGGGATATTTAAATTTGTTTTAATTATAATGTTTTTCGTTAAATTTAAACTTTTTTTTGAGATTTTTTTTTACAATATTTTTTTATAATAGATTTTTTTTTTGTAAATTTTTTTTTATTAAAATTTGTTTATTTTTACCTTTTTTTTTATTTGACGGTGGGAATCGAACCCAGATTTTTTTCAAACTGGAGTCGGCGACTAACCATTGAGCCACCGGACCGGTTGAAATGAGAGAAGCCGAGAGAGAATTTTCCTCTCGCGCTCAGCAAATGTGTATTTTCCCATTTTAATCCCGATACAGGCTTGATTATTCAGCTTAATCCTGAATACATACTTTAAAATTGCGAGCTTAAATTAAGTATTTTATATTTGATTTTCGAAAGGCATTTTTTTTTTCTATGTATGTAATTTGTTTACTTTAAGATAATGCGAGTACTATGGCATCAGCTAAGAAAAGACAAATAACAGCAGCAGTAATTTTGACTTTAGCTCTTGACGACGAGGAAGTGCAAGAAAAAAAGTTCAATAAAATATTTTTAAATTTAAATAATAATAATAAAAACGGATGGCGAAGCAAAGTGCTGCCACCTCTAATATGTACATAAAGTTTGTCAACACAAAGCAAAAGAATGAACATGAGCTTTGTGAGTTTAATAATAAGTGATAAGCTGATAAGTGATAACCTATTGTTGAATTTGCTATAAAATCTAAGTATATAAAAAGAGCTATTCTACATTTTCACTTCAGTCTTTGGCGGAACTCTGTTAAAAACAGTCACCAAAAATGTTGTGGAAAATAATTTGCATATTATTAATAATAAATACCTATTCAAGTAAATCTATTCAGATAGCAGAGTTCAATGAGACTAAAGCATTTCTTTCAATTAGTTCCCAGTTAACCGAATTAAGGTGAGTTTTTGTTAATTAAAACTGTCTAGAAATCAAAAATAAAAATATTTTCAGAGAGGAATTAGAACGACAGGGAAAACTGTCAAATGATTTTAGTGAAGACAGCACATCAACATCATTTGAAATCTTATGGACGTAACTGTGCCGAAGCAACTGAGAATTCGAAATCGAGTGGTATTTACGAGATACTCATACCCAGCTACAGTAAACACCCCTTCAGAGTGACCTGCGATGCACAGACTCAGGGAGGAGGTTGGACCGTCATCTTGAGTCGAATGGATGGCAGTGTGGATTTTTATAGAAACTGGAATACGTACAAAAAGGGATTCGGAGATCTGGATGGCGAGTTCTTTTTGGGTCTGGACAAAATGCATGCTCTGACTGCAGAAAGCAGTCAAGAGTTACTCGTAGTTCTCGAGGATTTCGAGGGAAATGAAAAGTTTGAGACGTATGAGAAGTTTGCCATTGGCGACGAGGATGAACAATATGCTCTACACACCCTGGGCCAAGCCAGTGGAACTGCAGGTGATTCACTCAAGAGACATCACACCATGAGGTTTTCAACCCACGATCGTGATAATGATCGTAACACGCAAAACTGCGCTGAAATTTACACTGGCGCCTGGTGGTACCAAAGCTGTCATAACAGGTATGAAAAAGTGTTATTTATTTGCTTAAAAAGTAGTTTATAAAATGGAATTTTTATAGCAACTTGGCGGGAAAATACAAGGACAACGCCCATGGTAAAGGCATCAATTGGAAGGACTTTCGGGGCTGGGAGTATTCCCTTAAAAGGGCCGTTATGATGATACGGCCAAGAAAGTGACAACTAAGTCTGCTTACTCTACCCTTAACGTATTTTAATGTCTTGCGAAATCCTTTTATTTTTATTCTAATTAAAATATTTAAGCTAATTTACAAGTCTATATTTAATAATTTGATTTTTAATTTTTTAATTAGCTTTTAATCTTTTCAGTTTAAACTTAAATATAGCTAAAAATATTTAATATAATTTTTTATATAATTAAAATTATACTTTAATTTTTACTTAATTGGTCAACTGATTTTAGCTGACATCTAAAAAATAAATAAAAAAATAAAAATATATTATGTATGTATTACATTAGATAAAACTAAAAATTTTACTTATTACACTTTAATTATTTTACAATGATGGATATTATTATTAATGGAAATTATTATTTGTATAATAATATTAATACTTATTATTTTCTAAATAATTATCTGCTTTAAATCCCTTTTCTTCTACACATATTTTAAAACTAATAAACTGTGAATAATATCAATAATTCATCAATTATAATTACCTCCATAGTTCCCATCATTATAGTTCGATATTCATTCGAACTAGCATCTCACCACAGTATTGTACCATAAGATAAATTCGATTAACTGTCTATATTAAGTAATTCATCATTCATCATCTTAATTCTTCACAACTTCTGATTTGCATAAGTTTTCGCAAGTTGTTGTGCCATAAAGCAATTGAGTGTCCAAACAGATTGATTGTCCATAACATAAATGATCTCTGGTATCGTTAAAGTGAAAGCATTTCGAATGCGGCAACTAAATTCCAATCAAACTCAAAGTCAACTCGATATTTGGCAACAATTTGTGGAGCGAAGCGAACAATGTTGCAGCAAATGTTGCAACTTGCATGTCAAACTGCCGAGCAGTGAGTAAAGAGAGTATAGGCAAGGGGAGTAGAGAGAAGAAAGAGGGAGAGGGGAGAGGATAAAGGGATGGACAGCACGTTCGGCACGTTGTTGGCCATTTGGCGACATTTGACGACAGTGACAATTATCGATCAGAGGCACGCACAATGCCGCTTAAATGGGGCAGACAACGCAGCGGCAACGGCAACGGCAACGCATCCTTGCATCCTTGGCCTCATTTGCATAAATGACGGGAATGCATGCAACTGCCTTTCCCCCTCCCCTACAATCTTCGCTCCCTTTGTCACTGGTCCATTTCGAATGGGGCACAAAAAAAGAGAAATTGCACAGAGGGAATTGATCAAGTATTTCGCCTCATTTCAAACTTGATTTCTTATTAAGATTGAATTTACGTGAGTCAAGTATTTCTATCTTATTTCAAGCACTATATTTTAATTTAAGAAATTAAGTATTTTCAAACTTATAGTAACTTTAAAATGTACTTGAGTGAAGTACAATTCAAACTTTGTTTAAGTTCTTTGAATTCTGTGACTGATTCCAAAAATCTGCTAAAATGAACATAGTACTTGATCTAAGCATACTTAAGATCAAGTAAACGTGAATAAAATGTTCTTGTAATAAGTAAAATAATAAGAAATGATCAAAATTAAAAAGCTTTCAGTTAGTGTGAAAGTAAATGAAGACTAAGTAAAGAAATCATTCTGTTAAACATAGTCTTAATTTCTTAGTGTCCGTCAAACTGCACCTCATAGCAGGCAAGTCAGAACCATTTGGGAATTTTAAGCCAACAATCGTTAAAAATATATAAGAATTAAGAATAATAAGTGGAGCCTGAGACCCAAACTTATTTTAAGAATGTTTATACCAATTTCGTATCTTACTGGATTTAAGATTCGTCGCTTTGGCAAAAGAGTTTCATGTTCATTTTCAGTAATTCATACTTATAGCAAACATAAAATTAAAAAGTCGAAAATACTTAAATCGAGCTCATTCGAATTTAATTTTAGCACGGTTTTTTATTTCGCTCAGTGTAGCTGCTGCAACTCGTCAATTTTGTGCGTCGCCGTTGCTGCAACTATTGTTGCAATAATAGCCCTTAAACATTTACGGCCTGCGTCATGCAATCAAAGGGATTTTGTTGCATGTCCTTCTCTCGATGTTGTTGATGGTTGTTGTTGTTGTGGCAAGTGCTTACTTTGCGGCTTTATTTTTAAGCAGCTTTAAGCTGACCAAAAAACGCTGCGAGTGGGCGTACTAGTAGTGGGGGGCGTGGCTAAATCAAAGCTGCTAAATGAAATGTCTTCATTAAATTAAACTGGCGACGAAAACGAAAATGAAAATGACGAAAAACGAACGAAATGCTTTGAGCCATGTTTTATGGGCCAAGGCAAAAAGAAATATGCGGCGATAAAGTTGACTGTGATCAGCGAGAAGGGCAGAAGGGGGAAGCAGCAGCTGCAGCACTGACTACTCCCCCTCTCTCTCGCACATTCATTCCCTCTCCTTCATGGCGTTGAACAAGCTCGACTCGGGGCCAGTAATTGCCGAGTGTTTTATTGCCAAATTTTAGAGCTCCTAAGTCTACGTCTAACGTCGAACATTTGTCAGAGCAGAGAGCTACCTCTCTTCCTCTCTCTCACTCTCTCTCTCTCGCGCGGCGCTGTCTCCTTCTTTCTCAATCTCTTGGCATTTGGTCATAAATTTTGGCACTTGACTTTTCGCGTGGAATTCATTAGTTTTTCTGGGTCTCGAGTCAAATCATTGCTGAGGGCAAATTAAATTACATTTAATTGCTTGGCTCATAACTTGGCCAAAAGTGAGACAGACAAAGAGAGGAAGAGAGAGAGAGAGAGAGAGACTGCAGTCTACTATTGATAATGGTTCCATATGTTGTCTCTGCTATCTTCTTTTTCTTATTCTTTTCTGCATTCAACTTATTTGTCATCATTATGACAAATGTCCAAAAGAACTTTACTCAAGTGGTTGCAAGCAACTAAATTTAGTTGCAGCTGCTAACCAAGAACTGTGGCAGCCTGTTTCTGACAGCACGAGAATATACTTTATATATTTTGTTGATTTTCAAGTGAACTTGAAGACAGCTCAACGGATGTTGGCCAAGATAAGAGAGAACTGCAAGCGATAGCTAATATAAATGCATGTAATACATTTTGGCCAGGCCAAGACCAGCACTCAAGCGACTGTGACGTGTGTCTGTAGACTGGTGCACTGTGGCAGAGGCACAGTTGAAGTGGACACTGCCCCAAGTGGCAGCTGCAAGCGTCAGCTACTTCAAGTGCCTGTGTGTGTGTGAGCTTCGAGCTTTCACACGGACAGTGTAGGTGTGCAAAGCTCAGTGACTCATCAGCTCATTCTTTAGATTCTCCACAATTGCCAGTCTTTTAATATTAGAAGCTACGCTCATTAACTAGGACATTTGCCTAGGGAACAATTCGGAATTAGTTTATTCCCAGTTGATGCGCTTGCAATTTGTTTTTGTTCTCTACTCTGCAATAGTAATACCCTCTGTGGTATTATAATTTCCTAACTCTAATTGTAACGCATTAAGGAAGACGTAGTAGAGATTTTAGAGTATATATTTTGTTAATCGCTTATCATTCAGCTTTAGAAGTATTTCCATAAAAATTTGTTATAGGTCATACACATAGTATGAGATTTGGATAAATTTATCATAGTAATTATTTAACACAAAAATATAACAAGAGTATGAAAACATTGTTTCTTTCTTAAAGTATTTCAATCAAACTCATTGAATTTGCATTTCGTGTTATTTAAAGAAAATTGTTTTAAAAAATTAAGCTGTTCCCAATCATTTTAACGTCCATGTGACCTATTCTGTTGTTTTTTCTCAAATTCAAAACTAGATTAAATTGCACCGATAAGGTAAAATTTATTTTTTAATTTAAGAAATTTCTACATTAAATTTTTGCTTTATATCAAATCTTATTTTAAAATCTGCCACACTTTGCAAGGGCATCAAATCTTCGACCAAAGATGTTACAAAACTCACCCAAGTTGAGATATTTAAATGCAACTTTGCTCCCCACTTAATCATCAACTTGGCAATTGCTACTCCACTCGAGTGTCTCCCATTGTTCTTGAGAACTTGTTCTGGTTCTCATACTTCTACTCGTTCCTGTTTTATGCTCGTTCCCATTTATGTTGAGTTGTTTTGGCCCCTTGACACAATACTTGGCCAAAAACTGTATGAACTTGCTGTGCACAAATTTCATGCAATTCATAAAAATTAATTAAGACTAGCTAAAGCTGAAGCTCAAGCTGAAAATGAAGCTGAAGCTGGAAATGAAGCAAAATGAAAACTGAAACACGGAAACTGAAGCTGTGGCTGCTGTCAAACACTACACGCGCCAAGTGAGCCAACACAGCTTGAGACTACACTGGAAAAAAAGAAAACAAAATGCTAAAATCAAGTTTAAAATTCTTGATTTGCGTGTGTTTCTTAAGTATGTATGCTCATTTTGGTTATAGTATGCACAAAAAAGCCATTCTAAAACCAAGCCTACAATACTTAATTTAGCCTTATTTTTTAAATCTTTCAGGATTAAGCTGAACAATCAAGCCTATCTCGGAATTTAAGGTCGGGAGAGTCGCGACCAAACTGCTTGATTAAAAATTAGGTAAAAATAAAAAAATGTTAATAAAAAATAAAAAAAAAGTTTAAAAAAAAAATAAAAAAAATCTTAAGGAATAAAAAAAAAAAAAAAAAAGTTTAAGTGTAATTAATATTTTTAAGCCTAATTTGGGAATTTCGATAATTCGGGATTGAAAAAATCAAGTTTTTCATACTCGGTTAATCCGAGACACCCCGCTGACATAGTTTCGGATTGGGGGTAATATCGGATTTTTTTCTCTGTGTATGTTATAGAGCAGCGGTGGGCACGCAGTGGCTCGCGGGAGCAGTGGCTGCTCCCAAACTTGAGGTAGACGGTGTTGTTGTTGATGTTCTTGTCGTGCTCCCGAATTCAGATTTCAGTGCCTGGTATAGAGTCTCGAAAATCCGAATTTTTGCGTAGTAGAAATTTGAAATATCCGTTCTTCATGAAATTTGTACTTTGTCTGGAAGCAAACCGGTGATCATCGATCCTTGCATTGACTCAGAGCTCCCGGGATTTTTGTCTACTCCCGCTCCCCTCGATTTCCTCCTTCCCGCTACTGCCACTGAGCAAGTCATTGCCAGTGTCATCTGTCTTGTTGTTATTTCAGGACTTCAGTTCGCCCTCAAGTTGTTCGCCCTCCGAGTCAACCCCCTCCCCTCCCTTTCGACTGTAGTGCATTTCCTTCCTCTCCCTCTCTCTTAAGAGAATGTCATCAACTTGTACTAGTCTTTGATTCACAAAATTCTTGTCTTCGATGTTTGTGCTCCACTTTCATCCTACTCTTCGACTACAAGTCCCAGCCATCGCAGTCCGAGACTTAGAGAGTCTCTCACTCTCTCTCTCCATCTCTTCCCTCTACCGTTGCGGTTTTGCTCATTCGCAAAGCTCCGCAACGTTGCGGTAAAATTGTTTCCGTGCACAGTTGTTGCCGTTGCCATGGCAAGTCATAATGGCGTCGGTATTTAAATTCGCATTTGGACAGTTTTCAATTGATGCGGTTCCCATTTCATTCCCATTCCCCGCAAAGTACGCAACACTAATTAGTCAACCCATCAGCCAGATTAGACAATTTCGCCATGTTTGATTAAACAGCACTTTCAAAAGTATTCCTCAACCTGTACGATATTAATCCCCTCGAAAGTCTCTCTTCAGTTAAAGTCAAAGATGTCTGCATTGCTATATCTATGCAGAGACTTGGACTTGGACGACTGAGGTTACACGCGAGTTGAGTTGAAGAGTTTTGCTGCTAATGAAATAAATGTTCGTATCATGCTTTAGGCTAAGGGAGGACAGCATAGAAAGGGCAATGGAACATTTTGAACACTGGCAACCTCATTCAAAAGAATCATTGCCAATGGTTTTAAGCGTAATGAAGCGGAAATTAGTAAACGTTCACAGTGTCACCAGATACGCAAGAATTGAATTCAAGCGATTGTTATGCAATCAATATGTATAAAACTCTTTGCTGAAGAGCCGTACGAAAGATAGAAAGCT
>JBAMBL010002669.1:0-39183 GCA_037043405.1 Drosophila subquinaria
CTTAAGCTTTGCAGAACGTAAGCTTAACATAACACAAAATGTAAACGCAAAACGGAGCAACATAACGCAAACATGAGCAGCTAGTTATGTTAAAAAATGTGAAATGCAAATCAGTACGCTGATCGCTCGCAAACAAGCAAAAATTTGTAGCCTGTAATAAAAAGTCGTTGGCAAAAAAAATGTTGATTGCAAAACGTTTTTCATTTTATTTTCATTTTTATTTTGTTTTGTGTTTAGTATACATACATATGTAGATAATAATATGCACTTGAAAAATTCAAATACTGGGCAAGGCTGGTAAATCCATATGAAATGAGTTAAATAAAAATAAATAATAATAATTTTTTTTTTTTTTTTGGTTATTTTTTTTTCGGTAAATACAAACTTAAATGCTATGTGCAAAAGACAAGTTTTCAAGTGCAATTACAATTTCATTTAAATTGGCTAAAAATATTGATTTGAACGAATAAACCGGTTACATTTTAGTTGCTTTTGCTTGTGTTTCTCTAATGCTTATAAACAAAAAGTCAAGTGACAGTTAATCGTTCATATATATGCGTGTGTGTATACATAAATATATATATTTTTTTTTAAGATTTTTGTCAATTTGTTGTGTAAAGTATATTATAGCACATTCTGATTTTTGCCAATCTCATTGAAATTCGCTATTTACGCTAAACTACATAGTTAAAAACGTTTGCAACATTCTGTTTGCAACATTGTTTCCCTAACTTTTCGCTCATTGTTGTCTTTTCGTTTGTCATAACTACACTATATGTATGTATGTGTGTATATAAGTACACCTATCAAAAGTTTCGATAGCTCAGAACATGTCAAAAAATTATAAATATGCATATAAATTTTTGTTTCTTTATTTTTTCTGTTTTTTCAAATTGTATACGTATATTTAGTAGATATACATATATAGTTTATATATTCATGTATGTATGTATATATGTTTTGATTATATAACAACGATTTTAAATGTTTAGTTTTCAGTTTTTTAAGTGTACTTTAAAAGATTGGATGTTGTTGCTTATTTCAGGGATCGCAAAAAAATATAATTATTTTCAATTTTTATGCTTTCAATTTTATTTTAAGTTTTTTTTTGAGTTTTATTAATTAAAATTGCAAACATAACTTATTTCTGTAACAGTTTTACTGCAAATAAAACCTGTTTATCAATTTTTATTGTAAAATTTGCAAATAAGAAAATTTAGCTACATATTTCCAATTTCTGTTTTAAATTATTTTTTAAACTTTTTTTAAATTTTTTTAATTAAAATTAAAAATAAATCTTACTGTGCAACAGTTTTACTGAAAAAAAACTAGTTTTTTTTTTTTATTATAAAAATTGTTGTAACTTTTGAATGAAAATGAAAATTAAAGTTGTTGTTTTTCGATTTTTATATTAAAAAGTAGAAATCAAATAAATTTAGAAATCAAATAATTAGAATAATCAGGCCTGTTCCGAATTCCGAACGTTTTCGAAAAGTAAAAACGAAACTAATACGAAGGTCTTACTATTTGCTGTTCCCAATTTCGAAATGGAATTGTTTTTACTCTTCGAAGTCCGTTTTTTCAAACGTTTCGAAAATGCATTTTAAATATTTCAGGTTGCATATAGCAGACAGAAGGAAAATTAAAGTCGAGTTTCGAACAGCTCGGGCTTGTTTTTCATTCAAAATTTCATAGATGCTTTTGAAAAAATTCTTTTAAATATACTTGCACTTTTTAAATTTGAAGTAGTAATGTTAAACGATCCTAAAAATGTTCAACATTATTAGATTTTGTCAGTTTGTAATTTTAGGTATTTATTAGGAATTAGGAACAACAATCAACTCGTTTTCGGAATTCGGAACAGACCCGAATAATAATAATGAAATTTGTTCGTCTTTCAATAACATAAATACATACACAATAAATTATAATAGCATAATTATTTGTTGTTGTTTATTTAAGAACATGTAAAAATTGAATAACAGCAGGCCACAATTACAACAGACAACAAAACAAAGGAAAGGCAATTCAAACAATATATGTAATATGTAAATAATAAACAAAAATTTATAAAATTTCTTTATGTATTTCCATAATAATTAAATAAGTTTATTTTGCGTCGTGTGTGGAACGATTAAGTTTGGAGCTTGACGGTAATTTGAGGATTGATTGAATTGATTGATTGATTGGCTGGCATTCAATAAAACAACAATGCCACTTACAATGCAACTTTCGTAATAGTAGCATATAATAATAATAATACAACAAATACAGTTTTTCATATATATATATATATATATATGTATATATAGATATAGTAATAATAATAATAAAAAAAAAATTATTATTTAAAAAAATAATTATAAGAATAAGTAGCCAGTAGTTTGTATAGTAATAATAATAATAATAATAATAAGTTGTATTGTGTTGTAGATTTTTGTTTTTCATCTTTTCATCTACTGTTATCACCCTACTTCTTCTCCTCCATCTCCTCTCCTCTCTCCTCCTCCTCCTTCACCATTTGCTTTGCCTCTGCTCTGCATCTACTCTTCATCCATTCATCTATCCTTTCATCTCTGGGCATTCAGCTTATTCCAGCCAATTCAGCACCATTCAGCACTTTGAGCCACAGCCGCCTAAACATTTTTTTGTTTTTTTTTTATCGACAATTAGTTGCAATTTTTTGAAATTTTTGCTTGCGCTCTAATTGTGAATTTTGTTAGAATTATGCTATAAAAATAGTAATATTGTTAAATGTTGCCGGTGTGCAGCCAATCAAAATGTGCGCTCATTTCCGTTTCCGTTTCCGTTTACCCAGCGGCTGGACATTCACATTCAGCTGAATCCGTAACCGTTTCCGTAACCGTTTCAGCTTTAGCTTCAGCTGCGACTTGAGCTTCATGTTGCAGCATCATTGTTGCAGCAACAGTTGCCGCCATGTTGCCCATCATCATCATCTCATCTCATGTTTATATGTGTGAGATTTTGTTTTAATTTGTTGTTTCGGGTTGCTTTTGTTTTGTTGGTATTTGTTTTTCATATGCGTGTGTGTTTTTTTTAGTTATATTATAATTTTGTTGTTGATTTTGATTTTGTTGCTGCTGCTGTCGCTGACGCTGGCGAATCATCAGTCCGGCGATCATTTGTCCTCACAGCAACCGGTCTTGGCCAGCTGCTTCTGCAGGGCGGGCGGAATGAAATCTTTCGTCTTGGAATGATTACCCTGACCCAGCAGCGCCGGCTCAATGTGCTTGCCCTCCTGTATGCGCTGTATGCGCTTCAGCAGATCATAGTTGATGCGCTCGCTGACCACCGAATCTTTCCTGCAATAACAGACAAAACAAAACCAGTTTATTAGTTATAAAATTTCATTTTTAATATTCCGATTTTAAGCACACTTACTTGTATTCGGGATGGTTGAGCACCTGTTCGCGTATCCAGGTGGCTGTGGTGATCAGTTCACCGGCGGCACGCTTCTGTATGAAGCGCAGATACTGTTCAATGGTGCAGTGTGTGTCCGTGTCCACCTCCATGGACTGCAGATAGCTGCGTATAAGTGGCACTAGTCCCGGAAATACATCAGGCTGCAAAGTCCAAGTATTTTATTAAGTTTTCATTTGTAAATTTACCAAAAATCATGTTCAAAAACAAAAAAATAACTGCAATTTGGGGAAAGAACACGATTCATGTTATTAACAGTGCAAGCTAACAGCGTACTTTGCGTACACTACACATAACATAATAGCATAATGTTAAGTTAACGCAATTTTCCATATTGCAACACTAACAGCACTGTTACTACATTGTCTAACAGTCTAGCATATAACATAACATACAATAACATCACTGTTACTAGACTGTGCTTGCACTAACATTACAGAGCGAACACTAACAGCACTGTTACTACACAGTCTAACAGTCTAACATATAACATAACATACAATAATAAATATCACTGTTACTAGACTGTGCTTGCACTAACATTACAGAGCGAACACTAACAGCACTGTTACTACACAGTCTAACATATAACATAACATACAATACCATCACTGTTACTACACTGCGCTTGCACTAACATTACAGAGCGAACACTAACAGCACTGTTACTACACAGTCTAACATATAACATAACATACAATACCATCACTGTTACTACACTGCGCTTGCACTAACATTACAGAGCCAACACTAACAGCACTGTTACTACACAGCCTAACATATAACATAACATACAATACCATCACTGTTACTACACTGCGCTTGCACTAACATTACAGAGCGAACACTAACAGCACTGTTACTACACAGTCTAACAGTCTAACATATAACATAACATAGCAGTCGTTAAATTTGAATATCTTTTGTTTGCTTACTAAATGTTTTTACCTTGCCATTAAAGATCTCATTAATGGTGAGCAGCTGGAACAGCTCATTCTCCTCATCATCCGTATCATCGGTGTGATCGCTATCGATGCCACTGCCATTGGTGCCATTGGTGTCATTGGTGGTGTTGCCATTAAGTCCATTGCCATGACCATTCAATTTGGCGCTGCCATTTAAATGTGTTGATTGTTTGCCATTTGTTGTGGTTGCACTTGTTGTTGCTGCTGCTGCTGCTGTGCCATTGAGTTGGACACAGGCAGCTGCCGCTCGCTGTTCCGTCGACTTGGATGATTTGCGAAACCAGAATTTCTGTTTGCGACACGCGTCACGTTTCTGTGCCGTCTGCATATTCTCATCGACCTTGCTGATGGGCGTCAGGAAATTCAACTGATAGGACAGAATGACACGCGTGAGCAGCACAACGAAACAAACAATCGCCGCGTTCTCGAAATCACTTATTTGTGCCTCGCACGGCCGGAACTCGACCCGCCAGCCGATCGAACTGTTTGGCGGCGGTGGCTTGAAGCGCATCGTTTGCCAATTGGTCGACTGGATGTTCTCAAAATGATCCGTGTCCTCGTTGTCATTCTGATGCACCTTCTCGCTAAACAGCGACACCGTGTCCCGTATAAACAAATGCGCCACGTGCTGGGCCAACAAATGATCGATGCCGCCTTGGATCAACTTATTGTACACATCCTCGTCGTAGGTCAACGGTACATCATTGTATTTGGCACCCTCGGGCGACAGATAGGAATCAATGGAATCATAACGAGACTTGGCTATGCGAAATTTGCTTTCGTTGAGCGGCGACAAACCGCGCTCCTCCAACGTACGACAATCGACCGAGGAGCTAATCACATTCCAGCGGCAATCCGATTCGGTTAAATAGCCACGATACACGGGCGAGGCGGCCGTCAAGGCCAACATGATGGGGCACAGTGGCGCCAGCTGATCGTACAGACGACGTGCCTCTGTGATGTTGCATGCTTGAAATGTTAGCTGGAGGCAGCAACAGCCCATGCCAAAGCCCATGGCGTCCAGGAGAACAACGTCGGGCTCACCGGGCGGTGCTCCCTCCACGGGCAACTGTGTGTTCACATCCTTAAACACTGCAATGATCAACAAAATATCAATATTAATATAAATATTATATTAAGACCAGGGACTAAAACCGAAACGAATATCGGTTTCAGTTACGGTTTCGGTTATGTTTGCATTTAAGTTTTCGTTTATCGGTTATGAAAAATCTTTGAACAAAGGTTTCGTAACGGTGAACCGGTTTTTGTATGTTTCGGTTTTAAAATACCGGTATAGTTTCGGTTGTCAAAAAAAATTGTTTTTGGAAAAAATTCAAATATGAAAATTCAATCATGAATATCACAAATAAAAATAAAATAAAAAATTAAAAATTAAAATAATTTTTTTTTATGCATGAAAAACCGAAATTAACCCTTATAAATGAAACGATTACTAAGTGGTTATTTCGGTTTACAGAGTTTCGGTATAAAGGTTTCGGTCAAATGAAATATTTTTTTTCGGTTCCGGTTTCAGTTATGGTTTCAAATTTCAATCGGTTTTTACCGGTTAAAGGTTACGGTTTCGGTTAGGGTTTTAATCCTTGATTAAGACACATTTCTCTGGAGCAGTGGTGTCCAAAATCCCATAGGAAAGGAGCTCACAATTTGCCGGCGTCGCACAGTGGGACCATTGCTCATTTTACTTTGTAAAAATCGTAACTTTTGAACCAAATGAGATAACCAAATAATTTAAATGGCATATGATAGACAACTCTTCAAAATATAAAAAAAGTTTTCAAGAAAATTGCCACGCCCCCTAAATGCTTACTTATGGGCTATCAAAGTTAAAATTTGTGAGAAAAATAAATTTTATGCCACCTAAAAAAAAAATTGTATACAATTTTTGATTTTTTGTTGTTTCAATTTTAAGGTTTTTATATTTTAAAATTATTTTCAAAAAGTTTAAAACAAACTATTTTTTTAAATTATTTCTTTTTTGTGTGAATTATCAGAATTGCATATTTCGACTAATTCCTATGGCATCTTTATGATATAGTTGTCAGATTTCCACCAATCTGACACATTATGAATCTGTGGTAGTCTTATACATCCAGACCAAATTTTCTTTAAATCGGACCACGATATCATATAGCTGCCATAGCAACAATCGGTCGAACTTTGTCACAAAAAGTGGCTTTTTAGCAATTTTAAAAAAATCATAAAAAATACTAGCAAAAATATTTTTGAAATTTTTTTTTTGCAGTCACTCCTAGAATTTTTTGAATAACTTTTTTTTGCATCAAAATATTTTTTTGTAAAAAATAGAGGAAAAAATTTCAAAAGTAGACCTTTACAAAAATGCGAATTTTCAATGGGTACTTAATGGGTTATGAAAAGTTTAGTGTCATTCAAACGGAATTTAAGTTCAAGCTACGAGTAGATTTAACATCAGTTTTGTCAAAATGGGTTAAGGAAATTTTTGTATTATTCAAACGAAATTTTAATGACCTTTCCATTGATGCCAAATATTAAGATGCTTGCTGTGCCAATAAATATGTTCGCCAGTGTACGTTAATTTATAGAAATGATTACTGAAGCGTTTTTAAGTTAGTGTACTGCTATGGCGATCTATGGCAGGTAGTAATCGGGTACCAAAGTTCAAAAATATGCCAAATCTTGTGTTTTTCAGGAATCCAAAAAGATTTTTAGATTAAGTAAAAATTGTGGGTAGTACAACCTTTTAAGGTTGACGCATTAAAATCAAACGCTTTAAAAAAAACACTAGTTTTGGACTATTTTTGAGCTTTGGTAACTCGATAACTCTGCTCTGCTCTGAAGGATTACAAAAAAACTTACCCTTCAATTTGATGGAAACCTTTTCGCCGCGTCGCATGCGAATGTTGCGTGTCAAGGTCTTGAATCTGGGATGGCCCGGAAAGATGGCCTCATCGGGAAAGTATAGTGAACGCGCCGAGCTCAATGGATCCTCGGGACGTGGCTGATGCAATGGATATGTGAAATTTGGTGCACCGAGGCGTGGAAAATTTGTAATGGACATGACACACTCATCGCTGGCCAGCAGCTCGGTGACTTCCTCGCGACGATAACGCATATTGGCCTCCACCAAATTGAAATGGGCCATCAGGCCGCCAAACGGTTTGCCCGGTGTACCCTCAATCATATATGCACCGTATTCGGGACGCCACAGCGACTTGACACCGTTGGGATCATTGAGTTCCTTCTCATTGAGTTGACTCAGCAAATCCTTGGCCTTCAGGGCAACACGTGCCACCTTTTGTTCATCATCGAATTTAACAATAATATATTCAACCTCATCGCCCCATTTCAATATATCGCCCTGACGATCCTTTAGACGGTGATACAGATTTATAAACTTGGATCCCATGCTCCCGGACATGATTGGCCAGCTTTTTGGTCTCCTCCCACGACAGTGGATTGCCCTCGCTCAATAGGCCCATTTTCTATTTTTGATTATTTGTTTATTATCTGTAAAAAGAACAAGAGACACGAATATGAGTCAAGTGTGTAATCGACAAATGTTAAACGTATGTTAAGTCATAATGTTATGTTAATGTTAAGCAGCGGTGGGCACGAAATCTGAATTCAACAACAACAACCCTATTTGAGTCTACCTAAGTTGGGAGCAGCCGCTGCTCCCGGAGCCACTGCGTGCCCACCGCTGATGTTAAGCAATGTTAAAGACGAGCATCTCTGATTCGAAGCAGAGACACGAAGAAAACTTACTTAAACGTCTTTCCTACACTTATTACAATGTGTGTGTGTCTTAAGTTAAAGTTGAGAGTTTGTCACATTTAAAATTTTGTTATTTTTTATTGAAATTTCACGAAAATAAATGAATTTCTCAAATCTTTCAATGACTTTCAACTGATCAGCTACTGATCACAGTTCTACAGATATAGATACCAGGGACTGCAAATAATGATTATTTGTTATTTTTTGTTAATCAAAAAGTCACTCACTTATAATAACTTTTAGACACCGAAAAAAGATACCAATATTCATCTTTATGTCATTTATGCATTATCATTATTATTAAAAAATTTTCAAGTTTTATAGATTTGCTCACAAAATCAGTTATACTTTACTTCTCAACCAATAATCATTATTTTTGAGCAAAAAAATAAATTTTAAAGAATAATCATTATATCATGAATTTTATTTTTTGCATTAAATAAAACTCAAGATGTAATTCCGACAAAATTTTAATAGATTATTATTATGGTTTGTCTTGGCTTATTGACTATATAATTTTTGCCCTTATACCCTAAGAAAAATTCAAAATTACAACTTGGGTTTTATTTTATTAATGTTTATTCCTTAAGATTTATTTTTTTGCTCAAAAACAATGATTATTGGTTGAGAAGTAAAGCATAACTTAAAATTAATCATTGTTTTGTGAGAAAATCTATAAAACTTTAAATTAATCATTATTTTAAAAATTTTTTAATAACACTTTTAATGATTATAGTCCCTGATAGATACATTCATATACGATAGTGGGCGAAAGAATAGAAACGATAATGTGTTAAGCATTGGTTTGGAAAATAACTAATATTTGTGTTAGTTATTATTATGTTATTATAGTTATTATTATTTATTATTAATTCTCGCTTTTATTGTTTTTTCTTTTCAGTCACTGTACATTATATGTAAATAATACAATAATAATAATAACACTTGAAATTTAAAAATAGCTAATCGGCCAGATAACTGACCAAATAGTCCATTGCCATTGCTGTCTGCGATTTGTGGACACAGCAACAGTTAAGAACGACAGCAATTGCGATACGAGCAGCAACTAATTCCATAATATGATTATTTATAATATGTGTATGTACATACATATTATATTTTATATTTATGATTAATATGCCACCCCCACAACAACACAGATTTGGCGGGAAAAGGCTAAATTTGGCGTTCTATCAGTTTCATACTAAATGATATATATGGTATATAAATGAACTATATGATATAGTAATCCAATTCTGTCTGTAAGTTTGGTTGTTATATTATATCTCAAGTAACAAAAAAGTTTTCCACACTATCATTTTATATAAAGCTCAATTCATAATATATTGGATTTACATCGCTAGAATATACCAATATTCATAGAAATCTTGTCATCAATAAGTGTATTTCATATTCGGCGTGCCTTTAATAATACATTTCATTTCTGTTTCTGTTTATTAGTCACTTGAATTCACGCGATTTCGCGTCTTGTCGCACGGGTTTTGCTTTATTTCTAGACACTTTTATTGTTAAGAATATATTGTATATTAAAAGCTTCTTTCATTGATTCTAGTGCCAAGATAAGTGAAACGAAGCATGTATTTATAGTTTCGTTTAGAGCGGATCTGGCGTCGTGACACGAGACACGAAAAAGCACGAACATTTCAAAGCTCACAAGAATTCTTCAATTCTTATGCATGTGTTTTCAAAATATATGTATATATACATAGGTCGATTGATTTTAATCAAGTCTTAATTTAAACTATGAGCATTGCGAACGTTGCGAACGTTACATTCGCACGCATATTTAATTTGTTTACCGTTCAGTTCGGTAAATTTTAATGAAATTTTCTGGAAAACGCATTTCTATGGGAGTACTTTTTTTTTTTTACCAATTTTATGATTAAAGATTTACTTTTTCGATAAAAAAAATTTTGCTTGCTGAAAGCTCCGTCGCGAACGTTACAAAAAATGGAAGTCGACTATGAGATTAATGTGGATTTTCACATTTTTTTAGCGAATTCTGCACAGTCAACATAAAATATCCATATCAATATCCAATAACCATATCAATAAAACTTAAAAAATAACTATTAAAAGTCTCGTTTAATAAAAATTTGAATTTTTGTCTGTTGCGAACGTTACATGGGTACACTGCGCATTTTTACTTCAAATTATTAAAAGTACATAAAATATACTTTAAATTGTAAAATCAGATTTTTATCTTAAATAAAAACAAATAAAGCAAACTTTTAGATATGCTAGGAAAAAACCCTTTTTTTTACAAGAATTAATATAATCAAGAGATAAGAGAAGAAATTAATTGGTTAGACTCGGCCATGAACAATAAAACCAGCGTAAAACAATTATGTTTTTATATTTTTAAAGCTTGAAAATGTATTCTATTATTTCAAAAATCAACTATTATTAAAAAGCACTTATTTTTTGACGACTTTAAATTTTGGACCTTGGCTTAATAATGTTTGGGCTAGTCCATATATATTATACATATGTTAGTATATATACATATGTATGTACATAAATAAACGAACATTATGAAGTGAGTAATCGATAACGCGCAATAGGCAGAAACAAGTACATACAAATAATTAGGTACATACATAAAAAAAAAAAAAAAAAAAAATTATTTAATAAAATTATTGATAAGACAAATTATTGCTTACATACATGTACATATGTATATCTATACCTATATATTTATATACATATATAGAGAGAGAGACATGTGCGTTATAGCCACAATGATACATATACTGTAGACTGTTTTGGATTTTTTTTTGTACTATATCTGAAGCTCTCAAGCGATACTCAAATTGAATCGCTTGGTTGAATTTTATAATGATCATCATGCCAGGGAAGGGGGAGAACAGGGGGCAGGGGGAGGTGGTCAGCTGCCCCACTTGTTATGGCCACTTCAAATGGCAACAGGAAACAGAAAAACCAACAAAACAGAGTCTGTAATTGTAACTGAAATTGAAACCAGAAACCAAAATCCAAATACCAAAAAGAATTGAAATCTATACTGAAGTCAGTCACATGATTACAGTTATTAGAATCAGTCAAGCTGTAAGCTCAATCTCAATTTAAGCTGCAACTGCAACAATCACCAAAAAAAAAAAAATAAAAAAAATAAAAAAAAAATTACAACAGTTTCGTTGATTGTGCAACTTGTCGAGTCGCGTCATAAAAAGTGCAGAGACAAACAGAAAACGGTTCACAATTAGTGGACCAAAGTCTACAATATTATTGTTTTTCATTCATAATTGTGTAATATAATTATTTAATTTGTAGCTAGAATTGCAGGTATTTGTAATTATTGTTATATATTATATGCAAATTTACTGACTTTTGAACAGTTTTAGAAATAAATATTCACTATAAAAGCCCACAGTTGATCAAAACTGTTGCATAAATAAACACAATCGAAGAACTTTACATGCTCTATGCTTTAAAGCAGCGCTGGGCACGAAATCTGAATTCGAGAGCTCCCGGAGCCCATGCGTGCCCACTGCTGTTTTAAGGAAAGCTGCATACCAAATATCCCAACTCTAGCTCTTATAAAAGCTGAGTTCTCTGAGATGAGTTTTGGAAGAAAGGAAAAAAACAAATCAAACCGAAAACCGAAAAGTTTCTTTAATTTATTTGTATAGTTTGAATTAAACTATTTACTTTCATTTCAAATCAGTGAGCAAATGATTTAAATCAAGCATCAATCAATTCCATATCATCTACAGATGCTTTTTTTGATTATTTTCAGCTTTCAGATTTAAGCAAAGGGCGCAACACATGAAATTAGTCAAAGATCATTATCATTTTATGAATAGGAATTCAACGATTAATTGCGAACTTTAATTGCGTCATACTTGTCGTAATTCATTTACATTGTTAACAACTGAAATCAATTTGAATACAAGTTCAAATTCAAATATTTAAATCACTTTTCGTTAAGTAAGAAATAAATAAAAATAAAATCAATTAAAATACAAAAGCAAAATAAATGTAGGGCACACACCGTTAATATAATATCACTAAGGATAATATATATATATATATACACTTGATCCCGTAACTTTCAATTCAAAGTACAAAGAACAAATAAAATACAACTTTGTTGCCTCACGGCTAAACGACAACTAAATATACAAACGGCCAGACTCCAGCTTAATATGCGGTGGCAGTACCTACCTACCAACCTCCCCCCTTAACGAGTCATCGACCGAACAAAACGATCCATCGAATCGATCGAATCAATCAATCGATCGCTCGGTTGACGACGCCAAACGACGACAACAAAACAAACACAAATACAAATACAACAAAAACAAAAAAAACTTAGAAGAAAATCAAACAGAGGCTAAGGAAAGAGCACTACCTACCTACCTGCCTGCCTACCCACCATATCTATGAAGAGGAACGGATGTCAAATTATCAGGAAAGAGAGACCACTTGAAAATCTATTGATTGCCATATGTATTAAAATTATTTTGACTACTTTAATTTATTATGTACATATTTAATAATAGAAATAAAAATACATTTCTCAAGTACTTAGTTTTTCCCATTTATATTATTTTTATTATTGTAAATTTATGTTTTTTGTTGTTTTTGATATGATTTATCAACACAATAAAGATTATAATTAGACGTAGCCACCAACTAACTTTATATGTTATAAATACAAAAGGCGAGGGTCGATCGATCAAGTCTCTAAAAGTTAGTTTACGGAAATAGCTTTGGGAAAGAGGTGCGATTTTTAAAAAATTTTCGTCTGACAGTTTTATAAATCTTATATCCAAATTTGAAGAATACTACTTTAATAGAACCTTTTTTTTAAAGACAAGAATAAATACACATTAAATTCTCCATGTTAAGAAAGTTTTTCTATAATTAATGTCTATTTAAACGAATTTTCTCTAAAACTTGGATCTTTTTGAACAATTTCAAGTTTCAATATGACATTACTATTAAAAACAAAGCGAAGCGTTTATCAAAAACCTTTTAAAAACTTTATTTAATTATATTTCGCAAAATAATTACATTGTCGTCTACAGCAAAACTTTGAAAACTGCCCTTATTTCAAATATTATAAGGTATACAAAATACTTGTTGACGCATTGTAAATCAACTCAAGTTGCAATATTTAAAGCGGAAAGGAAATTAAAATATGTTTGTACTTGACGTATGATTTTATTGTCCGTCCGTCCGTTCACAATCCATAATCAGATCGAAACAATTTTATTTTGCAATTGTCGCCGAGTGCCACCTGAAATTGGTACCTGGTATTGGAATTGGTACTGCGTTGGTTATTAAAGTAAGTTACGATGAAACCGAATCTAAAATCTAGAATTTCATACTTCTCGTATTGTGATTTTTATACACATTTTAACTCTTAGCCAAAACTCGCAATTTTGTGGAAAGTAAATGTTGTAGCAGCTGTTAAGATTATGTTACAAATGCTGTGGCAGCTATTAAGATTATGTTACAAATGTTGTAGCAGCTGTTAAGATTATGTTACAATGACTATGAGCCACTATATAGGCTCACAGCACTTTATTTTAATTTTAATATTTTATAATATTTTTATATTTTATTTATATTTTAATTATAATATAATTATAATATATATAAATAAAATATAGTGATGAAATTTAAACAATAATTAACAACTTTGCATCCTATTATAAACTTTGCAGTGGACGAAATAAGCTGAGAGCCACTGTAGCTCTACAAGTCATCAGTCAGAATTTTTCGCGGAAGATCGAAATCGAAATCACAAGGAATGGAATGGAATGGTAGAAACCACCTGTGATTGTACGAAGCGACCACAGCTTTGATTAAATATAAACAACAACAAATTGCTCTCCCATGAGAAGACGAGGAAGAGAATCAAATTACAAAGAAACAATTAAAAGTTACCATTCGATTAATTATGATTATATTTAGAGTGATGAAAAATGTAATCTATGAAAACAAATGAAAATGAAAATGGAAAGAATATTGTAATTAACGAATTGTGTAATTTACATTTAAGTGCTTGTTTCTTTTATTATAATATTTGATTTACAGTAAAAAAAAAAACAAATTTTCTTTGTGAACAAAAATAGATTGAAAATATTTGTCATTCATGCTTTAAATACCACAAATTGCTTTTCTCTTGTTTATCCAGGGAAATCCCACTGCCAAGTGATTTCCCTCACACTTTTTTTAGTCGAATTTTAATTGCATTGCAAATGAGGTTTAATAGCTCGCGGAAATGAAAAGATACCAAGTCCTTGGCTATTTAGTTTTGCAATTTTGGCTCATTTTGTTTACATGTTTATGGCCCGCTACTCTTATCACATGTCAGTCAAGTCAACAAGCGTATGTAACGTACTTATAGATCTATTGTTGTTAAATCAAAACAAACAAAAAACATTTTATTGGACTTTATCTAAGAGTGCCATTTTTTGTATACTCTTCACAATAATAAAAATTTCAATTTCAGTGGCTATAGCAATTTAAAGTATAAAAGTGTGTACAAGGTGTAACGTTCGCAACAGACAAAAATTAAGATTTTTATTAAACGAGACACGTTAACATTAATTTTTAAGATGGATTAATATGCTCATATATTCCACTTAGTTTTTTGTTATTGAATTTTTTTGGTTTATTATGCAAAGTTCGCTAAAAATGTGCAAATGCACATTAACCCCAAAGTCGACTTTTATTTTTTGTAACGTTCGCGACAGAACAATCAGCAAGTACTCCCGAAAAAACAAATTTTCCACAAAATTTCATTGAAATTTCGCAGTTTGCAACGCTGGATTAGCCCATAAATATAAAATTGTTGGTAAATAACGAAAAAAATTTAAAATATGTACATAAATACGATATACAAATGTATGTATACATAAAACATGAGTCAGGTAAACTAGAATAAAAAAAAATGTCACTCTGGATCATGATATATTTAAGAAATAAAAGTACCCAAGATTTCTGATTCAATGCAAATACATTTTAAAATATATAGGTATGTTTTAAATAGGTATCTTTTGTGAATAACATTTTAAAATTAGTTGCCTTGAAAATTGTATCAGTAGTCTCCCAGTTCTCTTTTTGTATCGATAATTCTTTCGCTTTTACTTAAGCATAAAGATTACTTTAACTCTATAAACTCAATATTGTAAGAAACGAAATTGAAATATGTGTTATTGTGACTTTTCTTTCATTTATATTTGTATATTTCTATACTTCTCCTATGTCTTATTCGCAGTTCGATTTGCCGGCAATTGTTTTGACATAAAAAATAAGAGAAACATAAGAATCTTCAAATGTTGTGAAGTCATTTAAAAGAATTGTTAATACAATAATAATCAAATATGTAAAGTCATTGCGAGTCAATTGAATTCTTTTATTTAGTTTTAATTTCATTTTATGCTCATAGAATGAAAATAATAGAGAAGAATTAAGATCAGAGCTAAGATACATATCTTCTATTTATCTTATTAATCGTTTTGCCTTTATATTTGAACGAAAATAATTCAAAATACAGTCGATTTTTTTGCTGTTTGATGACTCATATTAAACTTTAGTACTGTGATAAATGTATTGAAATGGAAATTGAAATGGATTCCCCTTTTAAAAAACCCAAAAAATTTATGTTTTATTTTGTTACGTATGATAAACATACAGTCGTCGGCAAAAGTATTTTGACAAAATTAAAGTTAAGTCTACTCATAATTTGAGCTAACTTTATGTTATGTTTGGCATCAATGGAAAGGTAATTTAAGCTCCGTTTGAATGACACAAAACTTTCCTTAACCCATTAAGCAACAATTGAAAATATAGAATTTTTGGAAAAGTCTAATGTTTTGACTTTTTTCCTGGGTCTCAAACAAAAAATGTTTTAATGCAAAAAGTTTCTCTAAAGAATTGTAATAGTTTGCAAAGGTTTTTTTTTTCAAAAATCTCTTCGCTAGTATTTGTTTTTATGATTTATTGAAAATTGTTAAAAATTACTATTTAAGCAACATTTTCCTTCTTTTCATACAAAATTTTTCTGAGATCATCCCATATCATCATATATTAAAATCAGGTTATAAAACCAAAACGAATATCGGTTTCAGTTACGGTTACGGTTACATATGTTCGCATTTAGGTTTTCGGTTATCGGTTATGCAAATTTTTTTGTGTATCGGTTACGTAACGGTTAATGGGCTTTAAAGATTTCGATTTCAAATTACCGGGATGACTTCGGTTCACAACAAAAATATTCAAAATTTTAAAGATATGTAAATTTGAAAATAAATTTTAAAAAATTCCAGAAATTAATTTCAATGGTGAATAATATTACCAATTTCAATCGGTTAATACCGGTTAACGGGTACGGTTATAATCGCTGACTAAAATATATGTTGAAGTGTCTCAAAAGTAGGGTATTCTCCAAGTCGTGCTTAATTGACGAATGCATTATTAGTTTTATTTGTATTTTTTTACATAATAATTCACTGATAAGTGATAAGAGCAGCGTGCTCGAGTGTGTGTGTGTGTCTGTGTGTGTGTGTGTGAGGGGGGTGTGTGTAAACTTGATTGATTTGAAATAATAATGATGATGATGATGATGATGACAATTACAAACAGGTTGTTTCATGCAATTTCAATGGCAAACATTAAGCATGCACATGTGGCGTATACGTAATATGCAAAAATTCAACTCAAAATGAAAATCAAAAACGGCAAATCAAATGCGGAAAGAAGCAATACAAATACAAATACAAATACAAAATACTATATATACAACAACAATGGCAATGTTTTTTTCAGGGCCATCGTAAATGAAATAGAAAACATACAATAGTCTATTGATAGATACACAGATACAGATACAAAAAAAAGCAAGTACATAAAGCTGCATAGATACACACAGATAGAGATAGACAGATAAAAACGTATATATGTATGTAGGGGAAAAGGTTTATCTGCAAATGGAATGTAAACAAATGTCGAAACAATTTACAGTTTACAGTTTTCGAATAGGCAATAGGAAATTGCAGTTTGCAGTCGTTGCACTTGAAATAATTGCATTGCATGCCATACAAGATTACGACAAGATTACGTATACGACTCATAAAACAAGCAACAATAAGTTAACGTAAAAAAATGTATACATATATATGTATGTATGGAAATGATGAAGAACAAGACGAGGAATGAAACAACCACAACAAACAGTCATGTGACGACGACGCTTTAATACCCATACAAAGTATTATACATATATTGGCATATATAGCAATTACATACGAATTATGATCGTTTACATGCAATCAATATAAATAAGGCTCAGCAAAAACACAACTATATTTGCTCCGATTCTATTCATTTCGCTCTATATACGAATGATAGCAGCTATAACAAATTTCATCAACATAGCTCAACTAAGTGCTGAGTTCAGATAGTTAGCTGAATGTTAGGGATAGTGCTTTAGACCAGCGGTGGGCAAGCAGTGGCTCCGGGAGCAGCGACTGCTCCCTTATTCAGATTTCGTGCCTATTATGATCATAAATCAATATTATCAAAGTTTTCCCAACATAAACGCTTCACAAAACAAAATCTATCTATATCTATGTAAATAATAAAGGCAAACGATTCTGGGTATTTCACTTTATATACTAACTACATTTAAATGATAGCAGATATACCAAATTTTTATCAATATACATACGAAGCTCAACTAAGAGCTGAGCTCAGATAAAGAAACAATTTACATGCATATATCTTCTATATGGTAATGTATTTTTAAAATTGCTTAAAAAAAGTAATTTTGTTTGTAATTTTCCTAATTTTTACTTAGAAATCTTTCGAAATTATAAACAAAACAACGGGATTTGATATACGTGTTCGATTGAAATGTCAAAATTTGCTGCTTACGCTGGGAATTGAACCCGTGAATTCAGAAAACTCAGTAACTTAGACCAGCGGTGGGCACGAAATCTGAATTCAGGAGCAGCAGCTAGCTCCCGGAGCCACTGCGTGCCCACCGCTGACTTAGGCCTCTACTAACTTAGACCTCTAGGCCACAGACAGCCCACAAAATGACGCTCGTTTCTATTATTTGTTCCATTACTGTACGACAAGCAGCCTTATCGACAGAATTATACGGCTTATAGTAAGAGTATAACATGAAATAAAGTGTCTGCCGGCACAGCACGAAAATTGCGACGTAATAGAAATGTAGGACAGTCTAGAAACAAGAGAGGGCACACACACAGACATGTATGTACAAACATATATAGCTAAGTATATGTACATATATAAGGTACGTACAAGCATATAATATATTACAAATGTGCATAGGTCTCATAGATACTGACAGACTGGCAGACGGACAAACGGAACGAACGATCGTTTAACCGTTGGACATTTGAATATTTGAGTACTCGCATGGTATTCTTTTTTTTTTTTTTAGTTTAGTTTAGTTTAGTTTGGCAGCTGTCAATTTGAGCAACAATTCTGTGAATTTATTTGCAATTTGTGGTAAAATATGTATTCCAAATTTAAGGTCTAGTAATATTTTGTAACTCTCTTTCTCTTGATAATGAATCGATCATAACTAAAAATTTGTTTTGGATTTTTTAATTTAAAATTAAAAGCAGTATTTTTGAAAATGAATACAACTTTATACAAGTGGAAGAGGCTATAGTCCAGTAGTCCCGACTATAGGATACCCGTCACTTATTTAAATAAATGTAAAATATTTTTACTGCATACTTTTAGGCACTTGCATTGCTTAAAAACTTAAAACAGCCATTACTACCTTTCTATTTGACCGATCTTGTTGAGATTTAGTTTGTTGATAGCCAATAATAATAGATAACGGTAATAACCTGATTCGACTCATTTGTTTATCCTGATCAAGAATATGTATACTTCATAGGGTTGTAGATGCTTCCTTTTCCTGTTACATACATTGCAACGAATACAATATACCCTTTTACTTATTTTTTAAGTAACGGGTAAACAAATTACGTTAACCTAATTATTTTACTGCCCAAAAATTTGTTTTGAGTTTAATAATATATGCACAAATGTATATTTCAACTGAAAAATAATTTATTGTTTGTTAAACTTACTAGAGTTCGGGGTTTTTAGCTCTTACTCTTACTCTCTTACTCTCTCTTTGTCTAGTCAGAAAAAAGAAACACGTGAATGCATTAAGCAGCTGTGATCTGAGGCTATGAAATCATTAACTAATAGAATTTATATGCATAGAATCAATCGAATTCAGTTAAGTATTGTATCTATCTATGGCAAACATATAAATATATCATACATATCAAAATATTTACTGAGTTATGATGAAATGGGCTTGGCTTTCTGCTGATGTTTGTAGAGCCTGCAAAAAAAATTATTAAAGCAAGCGAAACAGTCGAGGGCACTCGACAGTAATATACCCTGGGCCTAGGCCCCGGCACACAGAAGATTTGATGCCCATGCAATTCTCATACTAATCCTTAATTGTCCACCTATCGTTTCTGTGGCAGCTACATACATATTTGATATAAATGAGAGATTTAAACCAACTCATCCGATATCTAAAACTTTGAAAATTTGTTAAAACTAAAAATTATTTAAAAAAAAAAAAAAAATTCGTTGACCAAATCAGGAATCGAACACTTGACCTCTGCCTCACGGGCGCGTATCTCTAGCGTTAGACTGACAATTAAAAAAAAAAAGAACAATATTAAAAAATTAAAAATCTGCATTGACAGACCGGGGATTTGAACCGTGATCTCCCGTTTCGCTTGCCGAGCACCTATCACTTCCACCACTCCGCCTTTTGGACTAGTGCTGGCAAAGTCGATATACATTCTCGATGTACATTCTGGCAGAGTAAATGTAAAATGAATAAATTGACCATTGATTCTATTTACATACTTATGTATTCTGGCAATCTTTATAGCTTAATATCTTTACTATTTATGGTCCAATCGTGTTGAAAGTTGGTGATTAGTCTCTACACACGTTGGTATTAAAAAAAATATAAAATTTTAACTTAAAACCAAAACTTAAAGGTGCTGTCAGTTTTTTTATGAATTACGCCCCCCAAAGTGGGCGTTGCAAAATTTTAACATAAACTGATATTGCCTGCATTATAAGGAGTCGTCATTCCAAATTTGGTGGTCCTAGCTCTTACCATCTCTGAGATCCTTTCGCTTATACGGACCGACGGACATGGCTATATCGACTCGGCTGTTGATGCTGATCAAGAATATATACACTTTATGGGGTCGGAGATGCTTCCTTCTCCCTGTTACATGCTTTTGAACAAACTCAATATACCCCCAGGATATTAAAAATACCCTTTCAGACAAATGTGACACGACACGTGCATGACAATGACAATGTCGCTCATGTGTTTTGTTTATTGAGTCGTTATTATTAATTGTAAACTACAAAATGTATCGAAATTGATATTGATATCGAGGGGAATTGTTCAAAGCACTTGTGCAAATGCAAATGACGATGAAATTTCAATTCAATTTGTTAATTTCGCATATGTATTTTTGCTATTCTTTGTTTTTGTGAAAATTTGTGTAAACAGGTTTTGTTTTAATTAGCAAAAGGGTTTCATGCAGCTGCTTAGATACCCTGTTCATAACGAAATTATTCAAATAGGGTCGATAGGCAACAAAAGGGCAAATGAATTTTAAAAAAATATATTTGAATAGGTTTTACAACATACAAATAAAGATTGAAAAATGGTGCTATAATCGCTGTGTGCAGGGTATTTGTTTAGTCAGATAACAAGTTAATTGTCGCCAATGTCATTTGCTTTTGCAATTGCGTAAAATGTGAAATTAAACAACAGCCCTTTGAATGACGCACTTAAAAAATATGTACAAATATTCAAAGAGACGTAATTGCAGAACAGTTGGATCATTATGTTAATAAGAACAATGATCATCATATTGATGTTGATGACGCACTTTAGACTAGATACATATATCGTTAAAATTACACAACTGGAAGTTAAATAGAAAACTTAGTTGGGGGAATATTGACCAAGGAATTGAGTGGGGTAGATAAGGATGAGGAAGGTACGTAATTTGAATTAACATCTGTCGTCTGTCACTTTCAAAAGACTAGACGATTAAATGCCCTAAAAATAAATGTTATCTTTATACTTGATGCTATGTTAATTCTAATTCTAAGATTCTTTTGAAGACTGTTAAAGTAATAATTTTAAAGAAATTCCCCAAATTCTTAATTCGAATTCTGTTAAAATACAATATGTTAATGCTATGTTAATTCCAATTCTAAGATTGTTTTGAAGACTGTAAAAGAAATATTGTTAAAGAAATTCTCCAAATTCTAAATTCGAATTCTGTTAAATTACAGTATGTTAATCCTATGTTAATTCTAATTTTAAGATTGTTTGGAAAATTTCTTTGACATTATTACTTTAACTAAAGAGAGTTAATTTTATTAAAATACAGTATATTAATGCTATTTTAATTCTAAGATTGTTTAAAGCTTCAACTATAGTTGATAAATTCAAGATAAGCGAATAAGTTGCTATACGATATATAATAAAGATAATAGATAATCATCTTATCTAAGGGCATAAAGATATTTAACAACAACAACAAAAACGCAAAAAGTTTGAAAAATGTATGACAAAAAATATCAGATATTCATAATGCCATGAATACGATTCTTTGATAATGGTTTTAAAATGGATAGTTCTAGTTTCTGGAACATCGAGTTTCTAGTTTTTCCTTAAATTCCAAAATAATTAAATTTTGGGGTCTGATTACACTAAACGGTTTTTTCGTTATAATTTCAAATTTCAATCGGTTAATACCGGTAAACGGCTATGGTTTTAATACCCAGTTAATGGGTATCTCAACTTCTAGCAAGTGTTTAGTTTTTTCTATTTCGCAGTCATTTGACATTGCGATTAGGCCAAGAAAGGCGTCCAACGCTTTGGGGGGTCATTAAGGCTGATATTAACGAGTTATTAAATGCCAAGGCCGAAATACAATGTGTACACACACACACATACATATGTATGTACAGTAAATACAGGTAATTATTGTTGCGATAACAAACACACGGCACACTTGGCACAAATTTGTCGATAACAATTGATCGAGTTTATGCGCAATTGTCATCTCGAGGCCAAAGCCCCCTCCCCCAATATTAGCGTGCCGTGCTGTTATCGTGCTGTTATTGCGCTGTTATTGTGCTGCTATCGTGTCGTGTGGTTTCATTTCTCGTCTCGTGCCCTAATCGTGAGTCATGCTGCGTTACGTTATTTGTGCTGATTCATGATGATCTTGCATGGCCACCATGAATATGCTAATTCTCGAAAAATTAATTGTTTTTGTTGTTGTTGTTGTTGTTGTTGTGCTGTTATCTATACTAGTTGTGGTGAAATAAATTGCAATGTTGAAATGTGAAGCAAATACACAAACGAGATACCAATACAAGCTGCAACGCTCAATCAGCTGCGCTCTCTCTCTCTCTCTCTCTCTCTTTCTTTGACTCTCTCTCGGCATGCGGGTGCCTTGAACTTCACTTCCACGACCCACACCCCCTCATCCCCCCATCCACCATCCACACAAGTGTTGATGCATAAACTCGTTTTCAGTTTTGTTTTGTGCCTTTCTTTCTTTTGGCTCTTGTTGGTCTCACACGCGACTTATGCATGAGCAAAGGCGTCGGCAGCTTCCCAATAAGGGGGGGCCCAAAATAGAAGGGCTTCAAAAAAAATGTCACAAAATAGTCGCAAAGTTTTTAAAACTACTCTGGTTGGATTTCGGAAGCTATGTAAATATGGTTAAGTTATGAATGTGGGGGGGGGCCGTTGCTCCCCCTGCCGACGCCCTTGTGCATGAGTAATATAATAAACAGTGACGTCACAAGCACATGCTCATTATCATTATCAATATCATTGATTTTATTTTTGTCTTTAGGCTACTTTATCAATTAATTGATCATCAATTTGAAGATTGAAGCAATGTGAATGACTTTACACAAAAATGCGAAAATTATCAAATTCCACGAAAATACATACAATATCCGTGTGTGTGTGTGCATTGAAATTGATTTACAAAAAATCAAATTAGAAGTTTCCAGACCCCATACACTCAAGGCCATGCTCATCGATTCCAATTGGACAGTAAGTGAACCGGCTGCACGCGTTACACGCACTGCCTCACTCCTCTCTCTCTGACGCTCTCTTACACTTACACACACACACGCATGCACACAAATTGGAAGCGAATGTCAAGGTTAAAAGCAAGGCCTGGAACTGGAATTGGACAATGGACAGCAGCAAAAACAACAAAAGCAACTTGAAAAAAAAAAAATCGAATTGTCATGTAATTAACGAAACGAACATAAAATCAATAGAAATAGAAGGGAAACGGCAAAAATAAAGAGCTTATAGAAAATTGTCGATAGTTTTGGTAACTACGCACTTAATTCTTTCGTTCAATATATGGCCTAATTCAACAATAACAATAAACATTTTTTAAAAAAATTAAAAATAATCATATTAAAATCTACAAGTAGTCGCTTACCGGCAAAATGCAGTATTCCAATGAGATGTTCTTCCAACAAGATGTTTTCTTATTAGTGTTGCAACTCAGCTTTCTGTACGGTGTTTTTTAATTGGAATTGGTGTTGTAACTCAGCTCAGCTGTTGCTCGCGATGTCAATATTTAGAAGACAAAAAAAAATAAAGAAATAAAGGGACGATGCTGCTGCTGCTGGCGTCTACGTCGGCGTCGTTCACAAAACAAAAAGTGAACTGTTTGTTGTTGGTGCTGCTGCCCTCGCTCTTACTGCGTGCGCTGCTCTTGCTGTCTCTCTTTCGCTGCTCGCTGTGTGTGCGTGTGTCTGTGTGACCGCGTGCTGTTGTTTTTCACACACGTTTTGAAACTGATTCCGATTCAGAATTGTTTTTGTTGCTCCTGTTCTTGTTGTTGTTGTTGGTTGTGTAACAAACTGACCAGCGTCAATTTTCTTTTCTGTTCTTCAGATTTAATCGTTTTGATTGTTTTGCAACGATTTCACAGTTTGGGTTTGCTTAATAAACAAAAGAAATTTTACATTTTAGGATCAGCTTTTATCTATTTCCAATGTGTGTGTGTGTGTTCATTTCTATGAATGTATGTGCCGTGCCGCCCGCGTGTTTTTTTTTTTGTATTCTCTTTTACACTGCATTCGTTCACTATGTAACTTCCGTTACAGCTGCGACGTCGACGTCAACGTCGACAGAGCATCAGCTGTTAAACTAGGCGATTTCTAATATCTATTAATAATAGATACACAACAAAATAATACTGACAATTTGCTACATATAATATACATTAAATTAAAAGAGAACAGGCCTTTCCAATTTCTTTCTATCCTATATGTGTAATGTAATATATTTGTGTTTGCGTTTGTTAGTGTGTGTATGTGTGTGTGTGACCAAGTTGTTCTAATTAGAAGACGCACTGATGTTTTTACATGTGTATGTTGGCGAAGGTGTAGGTGTAAATTGCATTGGTGTGTGGAATGAGTGCTTACTTCTCTTATAAGAATTATAATTGCTTTTTTCTCTCTCTCTCGGTAAAGCAACAATTTCAATTTCACAATTCCACAAAATGCACACGATAATAAATTGTTTACTAGAAGTTTCACTTGATCTGAATTTTATTCAGCGGCGTTAGAAGAGATAACTTGAATTTTCTGCTGTGTTGTTATTAGTTGTTAATTTAGATGGCACCGCAATAACGAGACAACGATAGTTAACACAAAATTCCAAAAAAAAACTATAAGAACCTGCACTGCGCGCGGCTATTTATGTAAAAAAAAAAAATGTAGTCACCGACTAGAGGTGGAGAAACATCGAAACATCGAAAAACATCGCAGCCATCGGTGTTTGGTAGGCCACTATCGCATGCTTTTTTTTACAACAAAAATAAACAATTCTGATAATTGCGGCCCTCTTAAATATTGTAAGGAAAGCGTTTCAAAATCTTATGAGAAATATGTTCAAAACAATTCCTTTTACAAATGAGATTTACAGATTTAAAAGTCGGGTCCAAAAAATTGTATGTGTTCAGCAAACATCGACACACAGCTCACACCTCTAATAAATAATTTCATTATCAGCTGATTGAACTGGCAAACAAAAAATGAAAAAGTGGCAATCTTGGCAACGGTGGCATATTTGACAATGTTTAACTCTTTTTAGAAATGTTGTTAAATATTTGGAATTTTTTTTTGGTTAATTTTGATGCTAGAACTTTGAAACTTTCACAGCAGTTTTGCTATATTTTTTTCGATTTAATAATTTTTTTTTTAGAATTTTTAAATTTGATCATTTTGTCGATGTTTTCTTCGGTGCTTTTGATTTTTAAACATCGATGAAGGGAAACATCGATAATTCTCCGATTCTAGGGATATTTATGTAAAAAAAAGAAGCTTTGTACGGTGTGGCAATCTTGGCTCGCAGAAAAAATGTCACCGATAGTCTTAAAAAGTATGGAAGCCCGTGGTGCACAACAAAAGGGACGATAGTCGGCTTTTAGTCATTTATTAAATGAAAAGTAATTAACCTTAAAACTAAAAATAATGTTTTAGATTAACTGCTTATACATTTCTTAAAAGTATTAAAAATTGAAAACGATTAAGTATAATGTAAAAATTGCGCGCCATGCTTCGAATTTATGGCAAGCTATCGATAAATATATACATCGAACAGAAAGTGGTTTGCAGCGCTGCCAGACTTTGCATGTGCAGCGCGCAAATTTAAATTTTTCAAAGGAAATGTACACGTTAATTGGCTGAAGGTTAAAAATATATTAATATATATTAACAAAAGAAAAAGCTATACAAGTTAGACTTGTAAATAAAATACAGCATGTTCGGCGAGAATTGTAATCACATTCGGTGCGGTAATCAGGCCCAGAACTTCGCCCACATCCTCGTCGAGAGTCACCAAATTCTGTTTGCCAATCACGATCTGGGGACCATTGCGATTCCGCAAACCGCCGGCTGAATCATTGCGTGGCTTGTAAATGAACACATGGCGATAGCTCTCACAGATGACCGCGTAATCGAGATCCGGACAGCAATCGATAAACTTGCGCTGTTGCTTCGACGCCTGGACATAACCGAACGCATGCAGATTCCCCTCGTGCCGCACACTCCACTCGTCCGGCCGCGACGGCTGGAACTGCTGCAGCCACACGGCGCCATCGATGTCCTGGCGGGTGGCAAATGCCGCCGGGAATCCAGCACGCAGTGTCGACACAAATATCGGCGGCGTTGAGCCCAGAAAAATTGTGTGTGTTATGCAATTTGCGGGCAAATTGAAGCGAACTGTCGAGGAGGAAAAAACAATTTAGAATAATCGAAAAATTTGGGATTATAACCGTAAACATAACCGTAACCGTTAGCCGGCATTAACCGATTGAACAATTTTAAATTATACAATTATTTGTTGAAATTATAACCGTAAACATAACCGTAACCGTTAACCGGCATAAACCGATTGAACAATTTTAAATAATACAATTATTTGTTGAAATCAGGGATTATAAACGTTAGCATAACCGTAACTGTTAACCGGCATTAACCGATTGAAATTGGTAACCGTAAATGTAAACGTAACAGAAACAAAACTTTTGTATTATACCGAAGCCCTAAACCGATATTATTCCAATGGAAATAACCGTTAAAACCCGATAACGGTTAATTGCGGTTCGGTCAAGCATAAAATTTTGAATCATAATTCAGTTACGGTTTCGATTATGTTCGCATTTAGGTTTTCGGTTATCGGTTAAGAATAAATTTGCACAAATCGGTTATGTAACGGTTACCGGTTTTTTGTATGTTTCGGTTTACAAATTCCGGTATGATTTAAGTTAGCAAATAAATTTTGAAAAATATTAAAGATATGTTAATCTAAATAAAAAAGCAAACAATATTCAAAATTTTCAAAGATTCGAAACTTAAAATTTTTAAAAATTAACAGAACTGAAATTAATTGTTACACATAAATCGGTTTCTAAACGGTTATTTCGATTGCCAATTTCAATCGGTTGATACCGGTTAAAGGTTACGGTTATGATTCCCGCCCGAATCGAGAGTAATTTTATATCGATCAACATGTATGCATCCTTAGGGAATGCTGGAGGGATCGTCAAGGAATGTTTCCTAATGCTCAAGGAAACCTTAGGGAATTTGTATGAAAAACATTAAGAAATTTAACATTGCGAGTTCCTCGGTGGAGGAATAAGGAAGCTTCCTTCCTTGGGCTTTCCCTAGCGTTTCTCCGTTTCGGAAACTCTGCCAAAAATTACTTGGGGATTCCCCTAACCAGCGTCCACTAGTTTGTAAATCATTTTGTCCTTTTTTTTGAGTTTAGCTCTTACCCATTTTAATGTCCTCGTTGGAGGAGCCAAGCGGGAAATCGCACTCCTCGACGGGATCCTCCAGATTCGGTATTGGCAGTCGCTCTGGCTCCAAATCCGGCTCCGTCTCCAAATCGGCATCGTCCAGGAGTCGTGGCCAATGCTCAGCTTGTTGCTTGGTCAGTGTCAACTGCAGCTGCTGCTCCTCCGATTCTAGAGTCCATGTGGTCAGCTCGTGGTTCAGCTGGCCATAGAGCGTGGCATCCAGCAGCGTTTGAGATTGACACTCCACCTGCAGTTGATTCCCTGTGCAATTGATGTGAAAATCGTTGCGTGCAACATTTTGTTGTGTTAGAGGAAAGATTAGGATAAGTTGCTGATCCGACTGTGTCCAGGTATAAGCTGGCTGCGTTGTTGTCAGCCCATTTAGGCCAGCAGGTGGAGCAGCTGCCTCCGTTTCCGCCTCCGTTGCCACTTGTGCATCCGTTTGTAGCTCGCGATTGGAGCACAGGATCAGGGACTGAGCACGCGGCTCAAAGGCGCAATAGTAAATGGAGCCCTTGGTCTGCAGCTGCTGGCAAATGTCATAGCTCCACTGCCCAGCATCATCCAGTGTCCAGCGCGACCAGGTCACTTCCATCACATGGACATCGATGGACGCCTCCCGCTGACGACGCGCCACATGACCAGCCGCCAGCGAGATTTGTTTGCGCTCCTGGACAATGTCCAGCCGTGCATCGTAGAGCAGAAAGCCACGTTTGCCATCCAGATCATCCACATGATCCGGATCGGTGAGTGTATTGATGATGGGAGTGCGCGTTATCAGTTGCCAGCTGTTATCAGTCCGTCCACGATCGCCCGTGTCCAGCAGCGTGTAGCTCAGCATCCCATCGCACAGCACACAGTATTTCTCCGATATGAAGCGCAGCGTGTAATTGTAATCGCCCGCCACATGGGCGTAACCATCGCCATGATCCGCAAGTTGTTGCTGCATTTCGTACACAACGCGCTGTTCCCGCGGCTGGCCACGCTGTCCGTCGTAGGAGCACTGGACCAGCTGGTGTGCCCGATTCATGTAGTAGCCGTTGTGCCGCGCCCAGGGGTCCGAGAAGAGCGCATTGTGGCGGGCAAACAGCTCCGTGTGCAGCAGCGAATATTGATTGCGTGCGTTGGGCTCCAATTTGAATGGTTCCCGTTGCAGGTGCAGATTCTGGCGCAGCACCGCAACCGCATCGAACGACAGCTTGTAGCCATCGAAGTTCGCACACAGCAGATTGCGGTCAACAGCTAAATCCACCACCGGCATCTTTACTTTGCAGCTTGCAGCTTAAAATCAAAAAATAAATGAAGATAAACAAAAAGTTTGTTACAAAAATTGCAATTTAAAGTCTAGTGTTGTATAGAGTCGAAATATTGATGCTGTCTGACAGACATTAGCAGCGCCTGTTAATGTCATGCACTTAACAGTGTCTGGTAATTAGGTCCATCAATACCTATTAAAATATCGACATACATTTGTATATCGAATTTATTGCTTAAAGCTTAGTACGCAAGCTAACTAAATTTTACGCGGCGTAAAGTGCTCAATATTTAGCTGTCGACGAGCGTAAGCCCAGTGTTGCCAATGCAACACGGAAAAATAACAAAAAGTTGAGTGGTAACACTATGCGTCAGCGGCGGTTTATTTTAAATTTGAAGATGCTGAACTGATTTGGATGAAAGAGGAGAGAATAGGCAGTGAAAAATGCAAATTAAAGTTTATAGAGAAAAAATATGCGATGCCCCGCAACCACAGCGCGTGTTGGGTGCACCCATCGATTTTGAACTTCTAATGAGGATTCACCATTTGTGATAATGAAAAAAATACCAAAATATCTATAAAAACCATTTTAGCTTACGTTTTTGCCTATAATCTACCAATATTGTCATCGTTATTGACCAAATTTAATTAATCTTCATACTTTTCACTTGTGTGCCAGACATTTATCTCCAGTATACCCAGCGAAACTCTAAACAGTTTAATGTTTCGCTGGGCCTGTCAGCAGTGCTGCCCATTCTGTTATTTTACTTAACAGCTCTGTTATTTTATTTAGTCTGCGGACACCCGAGCGTAATAAATGTCAAGTTCTTCTTCTTGATTTTACGCCAGCGTTTTTTTTATATGGAGTTTGGGCTTACGCCAGGCCTTTTTTTTAGTTTGCGTACTATGCTTAAAGCATAATATCCAGTAGCTGAAAATATTTTGGACGCTCAAAATGTTCGATGTTTTGATGTCGGACCTTACAGAATTCAGTGTGACAGCATAATACCAAAAATCACTAAAAAGTTGAGAGATTGTTGGTCATATGCTGCTGTGGTCACACTGTTGCGTCAGCTGTGCACAACAAACAAATAAATAACATTGAGCACAACAAATAGAGAAAATGGACCAAATAGACATGATGAGAGAAGTGGCAGCGACTAATACCCTAATTATTAAATTAAAAATTATTAATTATAAAAATCCCATCAAAATGTTTTTTTTTCCGGTCAAATCCCACAATATTGACCTCTGTTGCACCTCTTCAATCAGTCTAATTCGCTCTTTCTGTTCAACGATCTCAATTCGGTTTTTATTTTGCTGCTTGTTGGTCGCCATTTCTGTTCAAAAAGATTTCGACTAGTCGAAACACTGAACGAATCGATGTTTTGAAAGGTCAAAAAAAAAAGCTGCCAGCTGTCATTAAAGAGTGTTGTAAAACACCCAAAAATTTTCTGAGCTGCCCAAATTTAGGTACTGGATACAAGGGTTTAGAAATAGCCTTACAAAATAATTTCGAGCCAGTTTGCAACCCTTTTTTTTATATGGAGTTGATACCTTTCAAACTGGTTTTTCAACAACTGGATACTATGCTTTAATTAAAATTTAAAATATGTTTTTATCTTATTTTATAGTGAGTCATTTGCTTTGCAGAAAAATTAAATTATGTGGAGCACATGATATAAATACGTATCGATACACGTCTATGTTAATACTTAACATATTGGCCGTGTTCACCAGAACAAATCGACAACAGAAAATCGATGAAATTTGCATGCAGTGATTAGCAATCATGATGTCAAATTTTGTGATTATGATGACTGAAAATTCATCACCAAAATAGTACGCTGAAATTTTCTGATTGTGATGCTTTGTTATCGAACAAACAAAATACATGATTACTGATTGATTAGTTCTGGTGAACGCGGCCATAATGTTTACACTAGATAGCATTAACAGTAACTGTTGCTAAGCTAATAAAATGTAATGTTAACAATATTTAAACATTTTTTGTACATGAACATTCATTTAATTTGTAATTATAATATTATTTATTTAATTAATCGTAAACTGTTATTACATGTAAACTGGGATGACATGTTAACTGTGATTTCAAACTAGCAACATTTTAGTTGGTGTCATCGGAGCATAACAGCTGTTGCTGCCGGCGCTGCTGGCGTAGGTAAACACATACGTGTTACGTGTTCTTTGCAACTCTGCTGCACGCACAGTGCTGGTGAACGCGCACGAAAAAAGTGTTGACACGTTGACACAGAACATTTTTGGCAGCCAGTGTTTTTTTTGCGAGAATTCAATTCAATTTAATTTTTGTTTGTTATTTTTAGCCAACAAACGAGTCCAGGTGACAAAAGGCCGCAGACGTGAATTGAGCAGGTGAGTGGTGGCATTGCATTAACTCAATTTGTATATAGCCATATATAAATAATTACCAATATGCGTGTGTGTGTGTGCGTGTATTTTCTTTACAGTTGTGGGCAAAGTAAGAGAGCAAGAGAAAGAAGAAGGCGATATTTTGACAGGACAGGACAACGGAACGTCAATTTTTCTGCTTTGTCGGCAGAGGAAACGAAAACGAAAACAAAAGCAAAAAGACGAATTTAGTTATTAACTAGCCAAATACCAAATATGCTGAAGAACCAAAAAAGCAACAACAACAACAACAAGCGAAACAATTGTAAAAGCAACAATCGAAACAACAACAAAATGACATGCTCAATGTTGTTATTGTCATTCATTATGATGCTGGCAGCGCTGCTGCAGCGCAGCGACGCCGTTGAGTTTACATTTGATTTGGCGGACAATGCCGAGGATTGTTTCTACGAGGAAATCAAACGCAATACGAGCGCCTATTTTGAATTTCAAGTCTCCGCCGGCGGTGATCTAGATGTGGATGTGGAGCTAAAGGATCCACAGAATCAGGTCATTTATACATCGAAGCGTGCCACGTATGACAGCCATCAGTTTACGGCGGAAACAACGGGCGTTTATACGGCTTGCTTTAGCAACAAATTCTCAGCGTTTTCGCACAAAATCGTCTACGTGGACTTTCAGGTGGGCGAGGAGCCCGCGCTGCCCGGCGTCGATGAGCATGCGACGGTGTTGACCCAAATGGAAACATCATCCCAGGCGATACACAAGGCATTAAATGATATTTTGGATGCCCAGACGCATCATCGATTGCGCGAGGCGCAGGGATTTAAGCGTGCCGAGCTAATCAATCATCGTGTCATGCTGTGGGCATCACTGGAAACCGCATCCGTGGCTCTGATTGGCATCGTTCAGATTCTCATTTTGCGCAACTTCTTCACGGATCGCAAGCCCAGCGGCCAACAACGCTACGAACGCCTGTAGAGGAGTGTATAGCAGGAATCTATGCCTATTATTATTATTATACAAAGGACAAGGACATGGACTGGGACTGGAACTGGAACTAGGAGGACAGTCACCCATATCTAGTTTCATCTTAATTACATTTCAATTTGTTTTTTTTTTTTTCATTTTTTTTATGTGCATATACAGTCGTGTCAAAACACTTAACGCACCTACTGTCGTCAGTGCTGCCAGAATTTGTCCGTCAAAAAAAGACAGATCTGAATAAGTAAATTATAAAGAAAACAGATATAAATAATAAATACTTTTATTTTCATTTTAAGAAGGTAGAAATGAAAACAAGCATATATATTTTTATTTCTAGCTTTTATTCTTGCAATTTGTATTCAAATCTGTCCTGTTTTAACGGACACACCTGGCAACGCTGCCTATTTGTCATTTACCGCACCTACTGTCAGTGCTACCAGAATTTGTCTGACAAAAAAGACAGATCTGAATAAGTAAATTGAAAAATGATAGAAATAATAAATACTTTTATTTTATTTCTTAATTGGAATGCAAAGAAGGTAGAAATGAAATAAAACTATCATATTTTTTTATTTCTAGCTTCTTTCTTGAAATTTGCATTTATTCAAATCTGTCCTGTTTTAACGGACAAATCTGGCAACGCTGCCAGAACTGTTATCTCTCTTGCTACCTCCCCAAAAAAAATGATGCATATTCCATTCAAATTGTAATTATTTGTAATTTGTTTAATATTATTGTAATACCCCCCACCCCAACCTCCATCCTATAAAACAAAATCGAGAAAAATGTTTTCACAAAATACAAAACCAGAAAGAAAAAAAATAGAATGTCTCCCTTTCTCAATTACATATAGCAAATTGTGTTTCATAAGCTTCGATAATCGAAGATGAGCGTGCAAAATGGCGTCACATGTATGCATGTATGTAAATGGTTGCCATAAATTATGTGCATATGTGTTTGCTTATTTTGTTATGGTTATGGCAGCGGCAGGATGACTCTCTCTCTTTTAAGTTGTTGCTGTCTCAATTTGCAGGAAGCAAACACATTACGAAACACAGGCGGAAATTTACAGAGAGAGCGCTAGACAAAGATAGCAGCTATTACAGCTTCTTGTTGTTGTTGCTATTGCTGTAACATAATTGTTACCGTGGCATTTACACAAAAAATATCATCAAAAATTGATCAGAAAGTTTCATTTATGATTAACAACCAACGGCCCACAGGGCAAAAGCAGCCAAAAATTGAAGCATAACAACAAAACAACTGTATCAACAACAAGAGAGCAGGTGTTTTGTGTGTGTGGGAGAGGGAGCGAAGAGAGCCAAAGGCGGCAAAGCAAAACGACGGCGAATTCGATGCGGCAATTTGTTGTTGTTTATGTTTTGGGTGCTTTGCTTTATTTTTCAGCACTCATAGTTCACCCAACAGCTAGCGTAATTTGCACAAAAGCGTAAAACAACAAAACACGTTTTGTGCCAAAACTTGGTAACAACGACAACAACAACACCAATAGCAATAATAGTACTACGATGACAATGTTCATCTATGTACATCAGTAATGCCAACTTGACCTTTTTATGGATAGATTTGTCTGGTTTTTAACTGCTTCAGCCGGGAAAAATCTCAAACATCTATCCGAAAATCTGGCTTTTTTTAGGTTCAATTAAATTTAATCTAAAAATAATTCTATACTGCCAATTTTGGAACTTTTTAAAAATGGAAACGACATTAAGGCGAAAACACTTTCTCAGAACACCAAAATACACCTCTTAAAATGGGAGAATGTTAAAAATACGTCAAAATTTTGGTCCGAAGCAAACAAATATCGAGACTCTGCAGGCGTAAACCTCTGTTCAGAAGTGTTCACTTTCGCTCTGACTCGTCTATCGTTGCCATGGTCGATTGCAGAAGTAGAGAGGGTTTTTAGCCAAGTTAGTTTGGTATTAAACTAAATTGAGGAACCGTCTAGAAATAGACTCGTTATTTTGACAATTAGGTTAATGTACATACATATACAATTTTTCAAAATTAAATGCTTATATATGTATGTATATTTTATCTTCTGCAGATACGTTTTGCGTCGACACAAGACTTGTTGCCATACGAAAAAATTGGCAGATACCGAAAGATAATTGACACCTTTGGCAAAGTTCAATGACAAAGAAAATGCCGAAAACAAAATCATCGAAGATGCTTTAAAAACTTTTAAATTAAAAAAAAAAAATAGGAAAAAAACGTTTGACCTGTATTTCTGTCTTTTATTTAAGTTTTTCAGCTTTTTTTTTTCCTGTTTTCTTTAGCTGTTTTGTCAGGTTTTTTTCGGAAAATGTTTGGCATCACTGATGTACATACATACATATGTACGTATGTATGTAAGATGCAGGCAAGACGCGCTCTGCCTCTGTCTCAGCCTGACCTGCTGCTCCACTAGACTACAGAGAAGCAGCAGCAGCCGCTCACTCACACGAACACACACACACGCATGGATGCATTGGCAAATGTATGCATATGGTTGAGTGTGTGTGTAAAGTACATACATAGGTCGAGGTTGTCGCGATTTGGATGCTGCTTCCTCGTTGGCAGCCCGCACAGTGTGTCCAAAATAACAAGTAAATGTGCAATTTTATTATTGATCTTGATATGTGTGTCTGTGTACAGTATGCATCCTTAAGGAGTGCTTGAAGGATCGTCAAGGAATGTTTCCCTAGCGTCTTCTCGTTTGGGTATTTGGGTATTTTCTCGTAAGAAATAAATAAATTTTGCTGTATGCTCATAGCTTTGGCTCCACTGTACTGTAGAGCAAATTTCAAAAGTTGGTCGGCAAGGTATCATTATCCAACCGTCTAACATTGACTGTTGCCACGTGAGTCTGGCAACTGTGGCAACTCTTGATGTTGCATTGTTATTATGCATACAATATTTTGATGCACTGTTGTTTGGTTCAATTATTTGCATTATTTGCAGTTGTCTCTTTTGGGGGGTAGGACATTTAGTTTTATTATTATTTCCAGCGTTGTCTTCCACTTCATTTATTTGCCTTTTATTTACTTTGTCAGTCTGCCTGCCTGTCTGTCTGCCTCTCAGTCTTGTCCGTTTGTCCGACTTTCTGTTAAACTGTAAGTCATCTTTTGTTTCCCCAACGCCACCGTAGATTGTGTAAGCGTCACTGATTGCAACCTATTATTGCATTTGCTTTTCTATACCCTGGGCGGGCATATTAAGTTTGTTAAAAGTATGTAACGGGCAGAAGGAGCCGTATAAGCGAAAGGATCTCATCGAGTATATATATCGAGTTTGTCAGCATCAGCCCACGCGGTGGAGTGGTGGGAGTGATAAAAGGAAGGCAAGCGAAACAAGAGATCCGAGTTCGAATCCCCGGTGGTTCGATACAGATCATTTTTAATTACATATTTAATATTTTTCGTTTATTTGCATTGTCTGCCCGAATGCATGTATACTGCATTTGCCATCGTCATTGAAACGTCTCATTAGTGTAATGGTAGAGGTACGCGCCCGTGCGCAAGTGATCCTGGGTTCAATTCCTGGATATTGGTCAACCAACCTTTTCTTTTATTTAATTATTTTAGCTTTTAATAAATTTTTGAAATTGAAATGCACTCAAATCACTCATTTACATCATATACGTATGCATGTAGCTGCCACAGAAACGATTGGTGGATAATTAAGGAAATTGTTGCTCTTTCTAGAGACATCTTAATAGAACTTGCCCAGGGTATATTGCTGTCGAGTGCACTCGACTGTTACGCTTGTTTTGTTTTGTTTTGTTTTTGGCATTTCGACGACATTTCGCCAGCGTTTTTTTTTGTAATTTGTATTTTGTGCGTAGACATCACTCAAATTACACCTCATAAAGATCTTTTCCACATTTAGCCATGTTTTACACACATGCATATATTTTAACCGATAATAGGGTGTCCAATAAATTAAACAATTTGTTGTGAAAACCTTTAGTTTCTCAGTTATTGCAACATTTCAATTTGTTTTTAACATCTTTAGGGAGTTTTGCATTTTTTTTACGAGCGTGCTTAGATTTTCTAAAATTTATTTGAACATTTCAATAAAATTGTGACCTGTAAAATGCTCAATTTCAAAATAACATTAGCTTTTAAACTAAATTTCCAGTATTATTAATATTTCATATAAGAACTTTAAATATAAATATTCTATGAAAGTGAAAGGTATAAAAATTGATTATTTAGTTTATAAATGAATGTGGACTTATTATAAAACATATAATAAAACTATAAGTTACTCGTTCTACAACTATTGAATTCCGTTTTGAGTCAAAGAAATTACTTGAACATTTAAAACTTAAATTGATATGTACATTATGTACAATGGATTGAATTGAGAGTTGTTGCTAATTGACTTTGGGTTTGTCTTCAATTTCACTTAAAAGCTATGATATCAGTTGGCCAGCTGTTTGATTCATGGCCAGAAACAGAAACTTCAATTGATGAGATTTGCGGTTAAAGCAGCTTGTTAACCAGTTAAGCAGTTAACCAGTTGAAGGTTGTTGGCCCCCAACGAAATTCAAAATACAAACCAAAGGCTTGGCTGATGTTCTTAGTATAAAATTAAGAAAAAACTAAACAAACCATAAACATACAAAAATGCAATGGGTACACAGAAAAAAATAACCAAAATTCATTTAAAATTCAAGTCTAAGAATTTTAGCTTAAGCATAATATCCAGTAGCTGAAAATATTTTGACCGCTCAAAATGTTCGATGTTTTGATGTCGGACCTTACAGAATTCAGTGTGACAGCATAATACCAAAAATCACTAAAAAGTTGAGAGATTGTTGGTATATGCTGCTGTGGTCACACTGTTGCGTCAGCTGTGCACAACAAACAAATAAATAACATTTAGCACAACAAATAGAGAAAATTGACCAAATAGACATGATGAGAGAAGTGGCAGCGACTAATACCCTAATTATTTAATTAAAAGTTATTAATTATAAAAATCCCATCAAAATGTTTTTTTTTCCGGTCAAATCCCACAATATTGACCTCTGTTGCACCTCTTCAATCAGTCTAATTCGCTCTTTCTGTTCAACGATCTCAATTCGGTTTTTATTTTGTTGCTTGTTGGTCGCCATTTCTGTTCAAAAAGATTTCGACTAGTCGAAACACTGAACGAATCGATGTTTTGAAAGGTCAAAAAAAAAGCTGCCAGCTGTCATTAAAGAGTGTTGTAAAACACCCATAAATTTTCTGAGCTGCCCAAATTTAGGTACTGGATACAAGGGTTTAGAAATAGCCTTACAAAATAATTTCGAGCCAGTTTGCAACCCTTTTTTTTATATGGAGTTGATACCTTTCAAACTGGTTTTTCAACAACTGGATACTATGCTTTATATTTTTCAAGTACAGTCGTCGGATAAAGTTTTTTGACAAAACTGAAGTTAAATTGACTCATAATTTGAACTTACTTTATGTGAAGTTTGGCATCAATGGAAATGTCATTTAAATGATACAAAACTTTCCTAACCCATTAAAAATTTTTTTGTTTGAGACCGAGGAAAAAAGTCAATTACAAAAATTCAAAATTTTCAATGGGTACTTAATGGGTTGAGGAAAGTTTTCTAACATTCAAACGGAATTTAAATGACCTTTCCATTGATGCCAAACTTCACATAAAGTAAGTTCAAACTACGAGTAGATTGAACTTTAGCTGTGTCAAAATAATTTATCCGACGACTGTATGTGATTAGAACAGTGGTGTCCTAAACTCACACAATCAAGCATTGCGCTTGTGTGTGTAAAAGCGAAACACAAAGTTAACGAAACGTTTACACTGCTTTACACTGAAAAAATGAAACTGAATGCAAATTCGAGCAGTTGCATCGTTACAGTTGGCGACGTAAAGAGAGCGAGAGCATCAGTTGCAGTGTATGTCAGAAGTCTAGCGCTCTCTCATTGAACGCAGCTCAGCGAGTGACAGCAGAAAGGATCAGCCAATCAGATGCTTCGTGAGAGAACAAAAAGCCGAAGACAAGTGTCGTGAGAGCACAAGCCGCAGAATGTGCTATAAATAGAACACGCGTATTTTCGCTCGCTCTCTCTCTCTCTCTCTCTCTTTGCACGTGTGTCGGCTGTGACGCCGGCAGAATGATGAGCTCCTTTTGGCAGTTTGAACATCATTGTTAAATTTACACTACGTGGGTAAAATGACAACCACTCAGAATTAAAATTGTTACAACTAACCCAAACCATTTGATATCACTGAAAAATCGAATTCTTAATTGTGGAGTCATTGAATCATTTAGGAAACGACATTTCAATCTAAATTGTTAAGAAATGGAGCATGAATATTGAATTCCGTTGTTTTTGTTTTAGCTTTAAAACATTGCTTACATTGAAATTAAGTGAAATTATGAAACTATAAAAAATAATTTATGTATCTGAATCAATTTAAAAAAGAAAAAAAAATTATTTTATTTTGTTTTATATTTTTATAATTTTTTCCATCACCGTATTTTGTAGTTGGTTTCCGGGAATACCACTAAGCTTAAATATGCATTAAGTAAAATAATAAAACTAAAAAAAATGCGATTTTCGTAAACAATTTTAAAAATAAATTCGAAATCTAGAGACTTTGACTTATGGAATTTTTTTTTTTTTAATTGTTAAGTTTATTGCTATACTCATTGAACGCAGCTCAGCGAGTGACAGCAGAAAGGATCAGCCAATCAGATGCTTCGTGGGAGCACAAAAAGCCGAAGACACGTGTCGATGAGCAGCGTTGCCAACTCTTCGTGTCATGAAAAAGCTAAACCAGCCTTTGAAAAAAGCTAGAAATAGCCAGAAAATTGTTTTGGTAGCTAAAATAAAAACGCTAGAGTAGTAAAACGATTTTTTTTATTGATTTAATCCAGTGT